>PQWD01001746.1:0-21470 GCA_019425675.1 Leucinodes orbonalis | reverse complement strand
GAGGGGTACAGAGAACTTTGATACTCGGTGACGTCACTCACAAAAACCCACTGCATATTTGATGTTTCACACCGATTTTCTGTAAAGATGTGGTATTATTCCGGTGGTGTGAACTTCGAAATATCACCACCATAAGTAATACTGTATACTAATATGTATGTTTATTTGTATTTTATTATAATTTTATTTCGATTTGAGAATTTATTTTAATTATTACTTTGTATTATTTCAATTAACTTTGTGCAATTGAACCGCCTCCTTTTCTGTTTTAAAATGTTTCTTAAATGTAAGGTTGCCTGGAAGAGATTGCTTATTAGCAATAAGGCCGCCTTTGTACTTTTTATGTTTTATTGTTAATGTACTTTAAATTGTTAATTGTTTCGAAATTGTACAATAAAGAATATTCTATCTATCTCTAACATAATAAATATAAATATGATTTTTCTCCGCCTGGATAATTAATCATAATGCAATTAACTGACATTATGCAGGTATAAATAATATTTCTTATCTTTAACTATTCAATAGTCTTACTATTCAAATAAAATAAAATGCACCATTATACAAACATAATTAATTTTAATAATCACAATATAATGTGGAAACCATCCAGTATAATTTTATCTCTACACATTTCAGGTTTTATACTAATGAACAAGCAATTTATACTAAATAAATTAGATTGAATTGTTCCTTACGTTCAGTAATACTAATATTGTAAACAAATGGAAAAAAACATGCTGTAACATATTTATACTTTATATAAACGGAGTATATATATATATTGACATACTTCAAATATAGCGACAAATTGACACTAAGATTGATCTGTTAGTTTGTATTCTGATTACTTTCTCAGAAGCAGAAGTAGGTTTATTCCTTAGCTTAGTAAGTCCTAAAAATCGATTATAATAACTTTGCGTGGATGTCAATGGCGTACCTTTGACCCTAATATGTTCACAAAGAACAAGCAGCATCCCGCCATCAATTATTTGGCCATTACTGCTTGATTACTCTACCAAACTATTGTCATTATTATTCTTACGTGTGATGAAGGTCATTTAATTCCTAAATGACTTTATCCATCTAATGGCGATCTAATCAGTTCTATAATTCATCTTCACTACATAGTATAAAACAAAGTCACTTTTTCTATCACTATATCCACCTTTCTAAAAAAGGGTACTACACTATTAACGAATATTTATGTGATAAAAATCCGTGGTCTTAAACTGCTCAGCTATTTCAGTGTTTATGATATATTGTTACATTAAGGAATTGTTTTTAAAAAAGGCTACACTGTTGAGTTTTCTTGAGTGCTTCTTTCTCAACAGGCCAAACCACTGAAGCGCTTTTTTTTCAAAGCATCAATCAACACTCATATTTTTAGTTTAGTATTTTAATCGTTTTTTATTATATTTTTGTATATTTTTTGATGTTCATAAGTGCTTTTTGTAAGCCTAATTTGGAATAAATGTTTTTGACTTTGACTTTGACTATCCCTATGTATGCTTAAATCATCAAAACACTACAAATCACTAGTAAATACTGCAATCAGTTACATAAACCAAGGAAGCCAACAATCAGAACATGGTGTTTAAATAATTATAATGTTAAAGAATTGTGCACTTACTGTGGCATACTTACACGATGAGCACTGCAATTAATTGCACCCATCCGCATCTAATTACGTACATTTACATGTCTGGTAAACAACTAGTTAGTTAGTATCCTATTAAATTAAATTCCATTCTTTTTATTTTAATGGGTATTATAAAAGACACCATAATGTTTCTTATATCTTTTTTTTATATCTTGGTATATGTATAATTTTTTTAATATCTTGGTATATGTATAATGAGTTCTACATAATATGACATGAAGTTTATATCTGAGAACAAAATATTTATTTCGAAGAGTACTCGTATGATTAAATTAAATAAAGTTATGCAAAACGGAATTTGTACAAAATAACAATTGACGATTCAAAAGTGTCTGTAACTGATTTATTTGAATAAAGTTTTTTTTTCTTGTTTTCTTCTTTCAATACAATTATACAAAATAAGGATACAAAATTCCTCATTCCAGGAATAATTGGGCAACAGTTCACTGGTGATTATTAAGATCGGATCTTAATCGTCATCATTACAGCCTGATGATATAAATAAAATAAATAAATATCCACTGACATCTACACAACGCTATGTAGTCCTCAACTAAGCATTTAGCTTGTAATATGGCTACAAAACAACGAATAAACATAATTATATATTTTTTAAGTACATACATATTATACATAGAAACACCCAGACCAATAAAAAATACAAAATAGACATGTTCATGCACACAAATGTTTGTACTGCCCAGGGAACGAACCCGGAACCCTAGGTGTAATAGCCGATATCTCCGCCAATACCCCAAACGGGTCGTCAAATATACTGCTGAATTTAAATTAGCCAAGTTTCCCATTGTTCATTATTGAAACTACGCTGACTCTATCATCATCATCATCAGCTCATTAAACGTCCCCACCTTGGGGCAGGAGCCTACCCGTAAATAGTGTATATACTTTAATCGCCCACGCGGACCCAAGGCGGCGTTTTTCGGAGGCGTGCGCAGGTTTCCTCACGATATTTTCTTCACTGTAAGAGCGTCGGATAAACGTACATATACTTTAGAAAATTCGAAAACACATAAGGTACGTGGCGGGTTTCGAAACTGCGCCCTCTCGGTAGAAAGGCTACAGTTCACACCATATTTCATTGACGCTATATTTAGTGTGAATCACGTATGAATGGATTTGAGAAATTTTAAAGGTACATATTCAATTTCTATTCAATGTAATGGTACACAGCATAAGCTGTTTAATTTACCATGAACTATTACTGGCGTAACGTGAACTCTCTCATGCTTGTGCCAGGGAAAGATGACATCCATTGCCCAACCACACTGACTGCCGCATCTAAGTGACATTTGATGCTACCTTCAAGTAATTTATGGAATTTAGATTTGACAAAACCAATAATAATAGTATACAAAATTTTTGTAATTTTATCTTCAATAACTATTCATAAATTGTCAATGATTTTATACATATGTTGTATTATTGAAAACTCTAAGAGCGTCGGTGGCTCAATGGTGTGGACTGTCCCGTTCCTACCAGGAGGGCTGAGGTTCAAATCCCGCCACGTACCAATGTGTTTTCGAATTTTCGAAAATATATGTACGTTATCCGACGCTCTTACGGTGAAGGAAAACATCGTGAGGAAACCTTCATGCACGCCTGCGAAGAGATTCGAAGTTTGTGTGTGAAGTCGTCCAATCCGCACAGGGCCCGCGTGGACGACTAAGGTCTAATCACCCTATACGGGTAGGCTTGTGCCCCTCGGTGGGGACGTTTATTAAGCTGACGATGATTTAAAACTCTGTATTTTAGTTTGCCGCTTCATTATCCCCTTGATTGTCAAGGGAGTCAAGGGAATCAATAACTTATTTACCTACTACTCGTACTCATTTATAGTGGAATAATGTAATAAACACACACATCATTCATTCATGCACGTTCATGCACGCCTGCGAAGAGATTCGAAGGTTGTGTGTGAAGTCGTCCAATCCACACTGGGCCCGCATGGACGACTAAGGCCTAATCACCCTTTACGGGTAGGCTCGTGCCCCTCGGTGGGGACGTTTAATGAGCTGATGATGATGATGATGATGAATGTAATAAAAAAATTTAAACGAATGACACAAAATTAGGGAGTAAAGTACTAAGACTCCTAATAATAAATATTAACTAAATAAATAAAGAAGATATTTCTTATGATAACCTAGAAACACTTTTTCTGGCCAAACGACCCCTATTGCACCTTTTACTATAAGCAGATGTCTGTAATATGCTTGCCAAGCGTGTAAACTATGGCAAACCCTTCACTGTCGATGAAACGACTGACACAGAGCTGATCAATCGCATGCAAAAGTAAGTCTTAAAAATTTCCATCCATAGGTAAATCTTTATCTAAATGAAAATTGGCCAAGCGCGAGTCGGACTTGCGCATGGAAGGTTCCGCAGCAGCCAGTAACATAAAATATGTTTTATTTACTTAGGCACCTACTACCGCTTTATTATGAGAAAAAAATGGTTCCCTGATTATGATGAATAAAAAAAGACTACAGACCAATTCTCGTCCAAACTAAATTTCGATGTTAAATTTTATAATAATGTACATAATTTTTTTTTAAATTTTATCATCCCCATAGTTTAGATTTAAAGGTACTTTTATCAACTTCGGAAGTGTCTCTCGTGCAAAATATTCAATTTATAAAAAAATATATTTTAGAAACCTCGACATAATTTTCCAGGATCTACACATTGATACCCCACACGTGTGGGCATGATGAAAAAAAACGATGAATCTATAAGGGTTCCGTTTTATGCCATTTGGCGACGGAACCCTAAAAAGGTTTAAACCCAGCTTACCTGACATCCAGTCTCCACATCTGCGTAGTATCCTGACGCACGACCTTGACATGTAAACCTCGTTGACACCTTCGCTCCGTTCACATTCTGGAACAATAAATCACTAGTTTATACAAAGTTAATTTACTCATGCCAGCTGAATGTGACTCATCATCATCAGCAAATAAACGTCCCTTACGTAACGGGTGCAGAACAGTGTTGACAGAAAAAAATACTCATCATCATCATCATTACAGCCTAATTATGTCCACTGCTGGACGAAGGCCTCCCCTAATGATTTCCACGCGGACCGATCCCTTGCAGTTGACATCCATCTTCTACCCGCCACCTTAACCAGATCATCCGTCCATCTGGTTAGGGGTCGGCCTACGCTTCGCTTTCCGTTACGTGGACGCCACTCGAGAACCTTTCCGCCCCATCGGCCATCGGTTCTACGCACTATGAGCCCTGCCCACTGCCACTTCAACTTGCTAATCCTCTGGACTATGTCGGTCACCCTAGTTCTCCTACGAATCCTCGTTTCGGATTTATCGCGTAGGGAGACACCTAACATAGCCCTCTCCATAGTACGGTGAGCAACCTTGAGTCTATTCAAGAGGCCCTTAGTGAGCGACCACGTTTCGCTTCCGTATGTCATAACTGGCAACACACACTGGTCAAAGACCTTCCTTATGAGACACTGAGGTATTTTGGACGAAAAGATCTGCCTTAACTTCCCGAACGCCGCCCATCCTAATTGGATTCGACGAGAAACCTCCTTCTCGAAATTGGACCTACCCATTTGGACTACCTGTCCCAGGTACACATATTCGTCTACAACTTCGAGGACAGAACTTCCAACTAATATCGGTATAGGTACGACATGGGTATTAGACATGACTTTCGTCTTGTCCATGTTCATTTTAAGACCCACCTGTTGAGAAGCTCTGTCTAGGGTTTCGAGCATAGTGCTTAAATCCTCCATGGATTCTGCCATGACTACTATATCATCGGCAAATCGAAGAAAAAATACTACCTACTGTTTACTGTTATTGATTTCTTTCTACTATTCTTCTGTTATGGTCAGAGATATCATCTACAATAAATTAAGTGAGCGCTTTGAACGTTCCGTTTCACTAATGACATAAAAATTGCATTATAGCAAAACAATAAACACAAATGCCAAAACATTGACAACCAATAATGCAACCGCATCTATAATATCAAGATATACAGTTTCATTAATACTATTCTTAATGCATGTAAACTTGGCTCTAGGGTGAGAGGTCGGCGCGCTCGTAAATCACCGAATAGCTGATTAATCGAGACGGGCTGCGCGTGCGCCGGTTACACGCGCAATTTGAGCAAATTAGATGGCCATCCATCAGAATGACCACTTTGTTGCAACACTATCGTGGATATAAAATGCATTGATTTGTTGCTGTACTCATTTACATTACATTTATAACAAATATGTTTTAAATTAACAAAACATAGGATTTCGAAACATATTAACTTTTGAGTTTTATTTATTTTATAGAAGCTATTAAGTTCAAGCTAATTCATCATCATCATCAGCTCATTAAACGTCCCCACCGAGGGGCACGAGCCTACCCGTATAGGGTGATTAGGCCTTAGTCATCCACGCGGGCCCAGTGCGGATTGGACGACTACACACACAACCTTTGAATCTCTTCGCAGGCGTGCATGAAGTTTTCCTCACGATGTTTTCCTTCACCGTAAAAGCGTCGGATAACGTACATATAATTTCGAAAATTCGAAAACACACTGGTACATGTCGGGATTTGAACCTCGGCCCTCCCGGTAGGAGGCGACAGTCTACACCATTGAGCCACCGACGCTCCATGCTAATTCATTAAGTATTTATTAGGATAAAAATCAATAATAATAATAATCTGTGTTCGCTACTAGTCCTGTGAAGCTGTAAAAGTTATCTGCGGCCACCAGTACTAGTCATTTAGAAAAAAAACATAACTGGGGTATGCCTTCCACAATACTAAAGAGGATGTGGTATAAGTCTACCATGCAGTTCCAATGTATATCAGTAATTTCAACTAAAACTATAAGACTGACACTTGTTTGTTCAGCAGAAGCACCACGGTTATGTAAGGGAATATAATTGCTGGAACTATAGGTAACATTACTCTTTCGAAGAGAAAAGCTAAAATAAACAACTTGTACCATAATCCAGGAAATAAATGAATAATTATTATTATTTAAAATCTGTTCATATACTTTATTACTAGCTTGTTTTCCACTATTACATATGGAACTGTTAATGAAATTAAATCTTCTAAAAATGAAATTTATTTAAAATATTACTATAGATTTTAAGATTAAAATTTCAATGTTGAAAATAATAACAATGACTATTAACCTCACAAGAAGTCACATATCAACAACACTGTTAAACATAATAGCGTAATAACTATTTAATATAAATTTATGCAATCTGTTAAACTAAACAAAATGTTGAAACAAAAAAGGTCTGGGAACACTCTCACGGGTCCACTGTACGGCTCACTGACAGACGTAATGTAATTAACTTGACGAAACTGCGTTTGTCGGTGTTTATTCGTTTTGCCGAGAACTAACATGATGTAGGTAATTTTTTAACGAAATCAAACTCTTGTAGGATTGAACCGTGAAACTTTAATGATTCAATTATAATGATTATTAGATGATATTTATTTCAATTAAAATGGCAATTTTAATTTTTGTAATTTATAATATAACAATCTACAATTTCACATTTTATCTTTCTAAATTAATTAAATAAAATAAAAACAAAGAAGTTGGGAAATTGCAATAAAGACCAACAGTACATTATTATATATAACTGAAACTAACTTCGTTATGAAGGTTGGCAAGGTGTTATGAGAGATCTGATTGATATATCTTTTTAACTTTGATTTGGAATGAAAAATTTGAGTATGCAATATAAAATAATGACAAATCTTTAAAAACCGTTTAATATCTTAAATACTTTTCTGCAATTAACAACGTTCTGGTTGACAGACATTTCACCTTCAATGTTAGTTTTATGAAGTCTAGATACGGTATTACCACTGAATACAGGATTGACATTATCTCAACCCATCAACGCTACTGTTGTAAGCCTATTGTCTTCGCCCCTAATAAGTCATTTCTTCGTTTACTTATCTCCACAATCAGTTTCTACTAATCACTCGAGTCGAATAGCGACTTAGCTTTGACCTATATAACAATTACTGATGTTATCGTCATAAGCAGGGCAAATACATGTGTAAAGAGCATTTTCCTTCCAACCTTGAAAACGCTTGATGGATGGGTCGTTGTATGAAACACAACCTTTTTGTATAACGCAACATCTGATGAGGTCGTAATGGTAATGCGTTTTGTAATGTTGGTATTGTCGTCATTATTAGCTACTGTAGTGTCTGTAGTCGATGGCGATTAGTAAATTTGATGGTGTTGCACAAGGCTCAACACTAGGTCCTAGTTCGCATTATATTATAATTTATTAGGTTGGATGACTCTGGAGGTTCAAAAGTATTCAATAAGATCCGTGTGCAGAAATCTAAATAACATCAAACGTTTCCGTAGCTTTCTCTAGCTTATGACATCTGGATGTTAGTAGTGTTAGGATAAATGTTTGAATTATTTTTTCAATGATTAAATAAATCTTGCAATGAAAATTCCGATTCTATATATTAACGTCCCAGTTTTCATGTGTCATTGTTTTGGTAACTTGCAGTTTAGTTCAAACACATTATATTACCTATAAAAGTAATATTACCCTGACTTCAAAATTGAGCTGGTCAAACCTTTAACTGTGTAACTGTTAAAAAGTCTTTACAATACGAAATATTAGGGTCATAGAGCACACGTGTGGAAATCTATTCGCGATGTGAACTTTGACCAATATTTCAGCGGATTTTGACATTCGACGTAGGTAAAACTTTCTTTGACAAAGCAATATGAATTCAACGCAAAGGAATTAGGATGCATTTTGCATATTTTAACCAAAGATATGGTAGACCGGGTTTGTTTACTTATGACAAAGCGCAATGATGTTTCCATTGTTTTTGAGGATTTACGTTCGAATACATTGTCTCTGGTTATGTAATTTGTCAAAACTTCTTTCGGATGTACATAAGAGTATTTATTATTTACGCTCCAAAAACCAAACCTTTGCTAGTAGTTTAATAAATACGGTTCTACACGAATATTGTAGAATAAACAGTGTTCTTATTTTGACCAAAAACAACTTAGCTTCCACCATCTTCCTTTCCGATTATCACAATTAGGTACATATTATGTAGTATGAAAAAAGAGAAAAATTGCGCTTTAGATTGAAATAAATAAATATGAAATTTGTGACTGTATCCACAATCAGAAACCAGAATATTTTTACACTATTTGCTATTCAATAAATTGCTCTATTTCCGATTATTACGTATGCACAATTTTGCAAATAAAACCATCACATTTTTAATAAATTCGTTGGATATTTTATTTCAGTTGCCAGATGTTAAATTTACTTAATTTATGTATCTAAATACAATTAGATGGATAACATTTAAAGACGGAAATGGCAACTAAGTTTAAAATACGGTGTGCCTGACCTTGAGTATAATATATTTTATATATTTTTCGTAGGAATATATATACAACTAACGAATTAAACAAGTTTTCATTTGAAAAAATATAATTTCCAGCATTTTAAAGACTTATTGTAAAAACTTTACCTACTTTGAGCGTTTATATTTAATTTAATAATCTAATCCGAAAACTCTATTGTAATTAAGAGTATATAAATAATAATAAATATCCACTGACATTCACACAGCGCCATCTAGCCCCAAGAGTGAAGCCTGTATTATGGGCACTAAACAACGGATAAACGTACGTAACGTTTATATAAGTATATATATTTTTGTAAATACATACATATTATACATAGAAAACACCCAAACCATCACAAACAGACATGTTCATGCACACAAATGTTTGCACTGTCCGGGGATCGAACCCGGAACCCTTAGTATTACAATCGACGTCTCAACCGCTACGCCAAATGGGTCCCCGAGCGGACATTAGCGGAATCTAACACAGAGTTTATCCTTGTAGTGATCTATCACTCAGTTTCAGATCGGGAGGGCGCAGGTTCAAATCCCGCCACAAACCAATGTGATTTCGAATTTCCAAAATAATATGTACGTTATCCGACGCTCTGACGGATAAGGAAAACATCGTGAGGAAACCTGCGCACGCCTGCGAAGATATTCAAAGGTTGTGCGTGAAGTCGCTCAATCCGCACTGGGCCCGCGTGGTTGACTAAGGCCTATACACCCACGTACGGGTAGGCTCGTGCCCCTCGGTGAGGATGACACTCATTAAAACCTTAGGATGATGATGATGAAACATACTTCAACGGTATCTATCTCTCTAACTTTATCTATCCTGGATTGAGATCTAACTTTACAACTCAAGTTGAATATAAAATCACTATAGAATATCAATATGTATATACATTACTGGAAGAAATTGCTTTTTAGTAATAAGACCGCCTTATTTGTACACTTTTTGTTCTATCCATGTTTTCCCTTGTAATATGTTTTATGTGCAATAAAAGTTTATTATTATTATTATCTATTGTCATAAAAAAAAAGTGGACGCACAACATCGCAAGGACGATTGCAGTCTCCATCTCCGCATCTGTATTTCATATTTTAGTTTTATTTTTTAAGGTATCGACCAATTATAATTGTCAATGATCAAAGTTGAATTTAAATAAAATGTCTTTATTTTAATCAATATTTGATATATTTGAGATACGACGTTTTTATTTTATATAACGTGGCTATGTCAATGATCAAAGTTGAATCCAAATAAAACGTCTTGATATATTTATTTATATATATTTTATTTGAGTATATATTATGTTAAAATGTAATTATTATTTAAAAGTTGAATAAAGCTTTTGTAACTTTGCACAATCTTGCCCTTTCATCTTGTCGATTTTCTTTGTTTTTGAGGTTGTTTGGAACATATCGCTTCAAGCGATAAGACCGCCTAAATTTCATTATTTTAATTTACTGTTAAATTTGTATCTTTTTTTGTGTGCAATAAAGAATTATATCTATGTACCTTTATCGAAAATACTAAAGGACGACCCGCTTAAGTTCATATTCGGGACAAGGTAGTAAACTCAGTACTGAGTCGTCTAGGAAAATACCACCGCAGTGCCACATATCGTCCCGCGAAATACGAGTGTTTTGCACTTCTGTGTTTCGGGATGAGGACACTAGCTAGTAAAATTACCAGTTATAAGAGACCTAATATCTGTCGTCTCTGGTGTTGGGCGCAGTGTGGCATTGATGGAGGATAATAACTGTCTATCAGTTGTTGGTCTTATTCAACGCCGCTCTGTAATGGTTAGGCGTATCACTTACCATCAGATGAATGTCCTAACCGTCCTGTACACTTATAAATTAAAAAAAAGATAGAAATTGCAGGATCTTCAACCCATTACACCATTGAACTCTCATATACAATACCTACATATTTTTTATCATTCCAATCAAACTAGTTAGCGCAGTAGCAAGTCCTATATTCCAGTTATGAAAACCGAGTGCCCTACACAATGGCGATTGAGATAAAACCGTAACAGACTATTGTGGTCTACACTCGTGCGCACGCGCCTTTGTCTTGGAAACGCATTGCGTACATTCTACATTCATTGGGAATGCCATATATAGGGCTGTGTGCCAATTCTTCTTGTATGGAAAGCATTTGGTAATGTGTTTTGTTTTGAAGATGATATATTTAAGATTTGACAGACAGGGTCCATATTCATACTAATTTGTTATAATTATACTAACCTATAAACATATGGAAAAGCAAAAAAGAATTGAATTGAAGTGAATTGTCATGCTGCAAAATTTAAATTGGGCCACAACAGAATGTAAATATTGGAAATTCTTTTATAATTTTTAAGGCGAATGGGATGAATGTTGTTGGATAAATGGATGATGAAGTTTTATCACCTGGTGATAAGGACGCCTGACCATGACAGATGGATTGTTGAAGGAAGTTAATAACAGAAGGTAGTAATTATTTTCCGTCAACATTACCCTGCGCCCGTTACCCGATTCGACAGATGTTACGTCTCTTACACCCGGTAATTTAACTAGCTACAGTGCCCTCACCCTGAAACACATAAGAACAAAACACTCATATTTTACGAGACGTTAACTGAATGACGACTCAATACCTTCTACCAGGTGTCCTCTTCCATTATAAGTTGGTTATCTGGAAGTGATTGCTATTGAGTAATAAGGCCGCCATTTGAACCTTTTTCCTGTGCAGAATCTTGTTAAGTGTTTTATTTGTTGTGTGCAATAAAGAATTATCTATCTACCAAGTCGACAACCTCGTAAAGCTTAGGCGATTTATCACGCCGACACAGCTTTTACAGCTTTATTGGCTAATTTGACTTTAACATAAACTTTGAGCTCTAGTCCAATCGTGCATGAAGTATTACTGCCATATCGGGGACGGATCTGCTAAATACCAGCTCACAACGTTCGGTAGAAATTTGTTGCTAAGTCTGCACTCTGAGGCAAAGCTTACGAGCTTAGACCTTTGTCGTGAGGATTCGCATAGTATTTACCAGAATTTATATGGGGGAGTGTGCAATAAACTCTATGAACTTATCTGGAATATGTAGTCTTGCTCGGCACATAGTGTTTCAAATTTTGTAATAAATTATTTAAATCATTATCGGCCCTCCGGCCCGATGGACCGACGACTTGCGAAAGGTCGCTGATAAAGGCTGGATGAGAAAAGCGGAGGACCGGGATATCTGACCCAAAATGGGGAAGACCTATGTTCAGCAGTGGACTGCAATAGGTTGAAGAGAGAAATTATTTAAAAGTTTTTTTTTTTTTTTTTTTTTTATAACATAGGGAGGCAAACGAGCATGCGGTTCACCTGATGGAAAGTGTCACCGCCGCCCATGGACATTTGCAACAGCTGAGGTCGCAGGGATGCGCTGCCGGCCCTTTATAAAGAAAACGCTCTCTTTTTGAAAGATGCCAGGTCATATTCGTTCCGGAAACGTTTCCGATGGCAACTGATTCCACAAATTAATCGTAAAAGTTACTTGCAATTCAATAACAAAACTGTGCAACCCATATTGGAATAAAACTTGATAAAGGTGACTATCGAGCTTTGTGCTGGCTCTTCTCGAAGATCCTACATTTTCTTAGCCTGTGGTAAAATGAAAAATATCAATTGTAGATTTTAAACATAGCTCAAATTTTTAAACATGTAAAGACATCTATATTATAAGGATAAATATAGGAACAATTAGTAGTAAACAAGTTAAATATTTACGGACAGCCCTATAAAATTCAAGTAATGGGAACTTTCGCAAGCAGTTTTCATTTGCGGATATTATGACTGTATTAGTTACAAGTAAATTATTAAGTATTTACAAATTTCTCATAAAACAATGCAAAATGTACGGAAATACCTTCCTCTCATAACCTTGTTGCATTCAGCATCACCGTACCTTATTATAAGTATTCATAGCATACTTTTCAGCTAGGGAAGAGCGGAGTCTCCAACAGGCGTCATTTGCTTAAATGGAGGTTCCACATTGTCATTAAATTAGTTTGGGGCTTGATGACGCTGAGTGAATGTAAGTGGATATTGATTATTATTCATCTTTTACCTACACCTATTATATATCGAAATCCTAGTGACAATATAATTTATTAATATTATTTCATCTAATCTATTAAAGTTATTTTCTGCCATAATATAGTGGTACTATATTTGGTACATACATACTGATGTTCCCAATACGTATTATTCTAAAGATAACATCTAGAACTCATTAAGTAAAACTAAATATTACGTTAAGCCACTAAACAGAAAGAAAGGGTTTACACGTAACAATAGATTTTAACTTTTCCTCAATGTATATCAAGCAGTAAGTAATGTCTACTTTCCAAATTACTATACCTACATAAAGGATACATATAACTATCACCAGCCTGTCTTACTGTATTAAGATATTTTATATTTTACTTGGTGGTAGACTCGGTACTGAGTCGTCTAGGTAGGTACCACCCATAGATTTCCCAATACAGGAGATAAGGCAAGCCGCGTTTTTAAGTGCGACAAATGTAAGCTCAACGAGCACACACTGGCTGCCAGTTTACGCTCTGTGAGACGAGTCAAGACGCACGAATATTAGAAGAAATTACCGTTTTTGCCCAAAATGCCATCCTGTGCAATTGTAACATGCCATCATCGCAATGAATCAGTTAATTTACCAAGAAATATAATAACTTTTCACAGGTAACAACCAAAAGAAATTGCGACACTGGGACTGCCTATAAACTTGGCGGCTCGAGATGAGGGCACTGTAGCTAGTAAAATTACCGGGTATGAGACCTAACATCTGTTTTTTGGGTGACGAGCGCAGGGCATATAATGGCTACCTACTTTTATTAATTTCGTTCAACCCTGCATCTGTCGTGCCTTTCTCTCAACACCAGGTGAGCGAATTAACCGGACCGTTCACTAACTATCATTTAAAAATAAACAGTTGGTTAGAATTACCAATACGCAAATTCCAAAGCAAAGTCAGAGCAAATCTTTTGGTCATTTATAAAGCATTTCGAATGATTCAGACCCTACCTCCGGGAATGATTCGCTTCATGTTGCTCAAGCGCTCATGATTCATGTTTTTAATAAATAAAATGCAATGGCACCGTGTAATGTTATCCTACATTCACACGGTGCCATTTAGCCCTAATATAAGCAAGGAGCTCATACTATGAGTACGAAACATCTGATAAACTTACATATATTTTTTGTTTGCAAAGACAGAAATATGTATAATTATGTGTGTGTGTAGATGTGTCAATAGCATCTGACGACCCATGTGTTAATGGTTCAGAAGTCGACTACGACACTAACGGTTCCGGGTTCGATCCCCGGGCAGAACACACATTTGTGTGCTCTGTCTATTTGTATTGGGCTTGTCCCTGTCTTTTGTACGTATTTACAATAAAAGTGTATAAATATTTTTATCCGTTGTTTAGTACCCATATCACATGGAAAACTACCTCCCGAACCAGTGGTAGCTTCATTTGACATTCATAAGTATTATGTAAAGACCTAAATTGAATAAACACTTTTCATTTTCATTTTACAAACTAGATGCTAAGTTTGGGGCTAGATGGTTGTGTAAGTGGCGGCAGCTATTTTTACAAATAATATGTTTTTAAAAAGTAGCGAAGTACAACCTAAAGTAACAAAAACACGACACACATCTCTCTCAAGTAAATATGACAATGTAACCGCATATTAGGCTTATCTGAAACATCTAATTGCTCAATATCCATTGTCTTCGAAGAACACACACAAACCGTGCAATCTTTCATCTAACGCGCAATGTTTATGCAAATTCGAGGAACATTGCTACTTAAGTAGGGTGAACAACGCATAAGAGTATAGTGAAGCATATGGTGAATATTTTAGTTAATTTAACAGCTTGTTATTATTGCTGGCCTAAAGATACTGAAGCTTCTTACATGATAGTGAAGGATTGTGCCATACTAATAACATTACAAAAACACATCATATATGAGATGTGGTTTTGTGTGCAGGTTTGTACTGTCTGGGAATCGAACCTAGGACTTTTGGCGTAGTAGCCAACGTCTCAACCATTACAACACATCACTCGTAAACGTCCCCACCGATGGGCACGAGCGTTCTCGTAAAGGGTGTATATACCTTAGTCGTCCACGCGAGCCCAGTGCGGATTGTCCGACTTCACGCACAATCTTTGAATCTCTTCGCACACTTCGCAGACGTGCGCAGGTTTTCCTTATCCGTAAGAGCGTCGGATAAACGTACATATAATATCGAAAATTTGAAAAGACTGGTACGTGCCGGGATTTGAACCTCTGCCCTCCAGATTGGAAGACAACAGTCCACACCAATACCGACGCTGTATTGATACAATATTATATTGTAGCAATGGTCTGTAAATTCCGCATACAAATATAGTTCATATTATTTACACAAAATATCACTAACGATTGTCATCAATTGCAAACCACTTTCTAACAAATTGCATAATATATGTCCAAACAAAGGGCACGTGCAATAAAGTTAAGCACTGCTTGTTTATCATAATGCCCCATTTGCATAGACTTGCCTCCGTTGATCCCGACTCAAAGTGGATTATGATAATGCTAACCCCACAAGAGAGTGGGATTATCCGAAAACAGCAATGTTATTCTGAATATTTAAGGTAAATACGCCACCCGTGCCTCAAAAACGAACCGCCGAAGGGAGTACAATTTGTACTCTTTGTTTAGTACTCTTTTGTTTAGGTATATGTCCGCTCATTCGAAATATGTGTATGTGTGCTGTCACTGCATTCGGAACACTTTTTTCGATTGTTTTGTGAGCATATCTCGTGATATGCTCACAAAACTCAACTCAATCCATAGTTTTTTATATCATTGGAAAACAGTGACAAATATACTCTTACGCCATTAGTGTAGCGTTCACCTATGTTATTACTAAACATCGACATAACACTTGCTGATTAAGTACAAATTTTCTCATATACTAGAATACACAAAAATTTTAAATTTATTCGCTTAGAAGGGACTTTACGAAACTACACTTTCAAGGAAATAAAATGGGGGTTGGAAAGTATGAAAGTCCTGTGTTGTTCAAGTATTTTGTTTCATTCACACATCAACAGTGACCAGTTAACAGTTGAAACACATATTCCCGATGATAGCAAAAGTAACTTTTGTTTTTTATCCGTTACGTAATCATTCAAATTCAAGTTCAGTCCAATAAGATAGTGAAACGACCAGTTTTTAGCATATTAATTGAGCAGTCCATTCGGTAATAAAATATCCATAAATTATATCCTTTTCCTATTTCAATATGTAGCCATGTCTACTTTTATAGCCTTCATCGTAGGCTGAGATAGCTTCAAGAACATGATTCATTAATTGAACGACAAAGTCTTGACATATGGCGGTCCAAATATAGGAATACTGTTGTCAAGGACCAACTGTAGCTTTATACGATTTTTTTTGACGACCCATTTAAAGGTTGAGACGTCGGTTACTACACCAAGGTTTCCGGGGCAGTACAAACATTTTTGTGCTTGAATATGTCTATTGAAAACAAAGACCAATAGTCTTTGTTTTTTCTATGTATAATATGTATATGTTTACAAAAAATATATGTAAGTATATTTTTCAGTTGTTTAGTACCCTAACTACAAGCTTGCGCTAAATATGGGGCTAGAGAGCGCTGTGTGAATGTCAGTGGATATTTATTTTAAAAAAAATAGTATTTTGATGTATATTTTCAATTACTTACGAACATTTGCACATAGAATTTCGGTAAAACATGTCGGAAGCATAATTTTATAAACAAGAACTTTTTTGTACCCATATTCCAGCAAGCAAATGCATTATAATTTTTGAAAAATTTGTTGTATTAAATAACTCAACAGTATTTGGTTATTAATAATAACAATTTAATTTATGCACTTATATTAGAAATTTATTTGAAATAATTATTACTAGATGTTATCATTATACAGTCTTATAACATAAAAAGCCTATTACATATTTCAATCCACACTTAATGGAGGCTTAAGCCATTAAAATCAAGTCAACTCCACTAAATATGGATATCCGGTAGATTCATCAAGTTTGCCAAATTGGGGCTGATGATTGCAGTCATAGTTTCTTGTAGAGTAAATATGGTTCAAGCTATTCGTTTCATTATCTTAATAATAGTATTTATGTCTAATGGTGCTTAAATATTTCATGTCGATACCTTATAAGGCTAAATAAAAGCCTTACAAATTACACTATTTTGGGCAATTTTTCGCTTGTTTTATACACTTAAATTATAATAAAGTTATAAAAGATGTGGACTGAAATAGAGTTAAAAATAGGTCATTGTTAAAAGTCTAAGAAATAAATACAAACCCTACAACGAACGAAGCTTTGGAGACTCATCGAATTTAACTTAGTATTTACACTATAAATTTGAAATTACAAAATCAGCAGTATCATCATCAGCTCATTAAACGTCCCCACCGAGGGGCACGAGCCTACCCGTATAGGGTGATTAGGCCGTAGTCGTCCGTCGGCCGTAGGGCCCAGTGCGGATTGGCCGACTCTACGCACATCCATTGAATCTCTTCGCGGGCGTGCAAGTTACCTCACCGTAAGAGTGTCGGATTCGAAAGACATTAGTACGACGCGGAGTTTGAATCTGCGCCCTCCATATTGGAAGGCATCAGTCACCAATAAGCCACCGACGCTCACGCGTCAAATAATTTCTAGCATCAAAAGGATTAGGTACTTTAGGTGACCAGTGGTAAAATTTTTACTGTAAGCTGTATTTAGCCTCCAGAATGTATGTCATCATAATCACCAGCTCATAGAAGTCCCCACCGAGGGGCACGAGCCTACCGTAAAGGGTGTACAAGCCGTAATCACAGATTTCCCAATACAGGAGATGGGGCAAGCCGCGTTTTTAAGTGCGACAAATGTAAGCTCAACGAGCATACACTGGCTGCCAGATTACGCTCTGTGAGTCGAGTCAAGACGCACGAATATTAGAAGAAATAGTTCATACCGTTTTTTCCCAAAATGCCATCCTGTGCAATTGTAACATGCCATCGTCGCAATGAATCAGTAAATTTACCAAGAAAATATAATAACTTTTCACAGGTAAGAACCGAAAAGAAATTGCGACACTGGGACTGCCTATAAACTTGGCGGCTTGTCCAGTCTAATTGTATATTCGGATGTCTTTGGCCGTAATCGTCCAACCTTTGAATCCTTTCGTAGGCGTGCGCGAATAATTAATGTACACAAAAATATTATGTGGGTTAAATTACTTTATTCAAAATTCCATATACATTTTTTATGTAACGAAACTACACCGCCAATGCAATAAGTCGTCAAAAAATCCCCAATTTTTGCACAATGTACTTTTATCTGATGGTATTAAACGATTGCAGTCGTATCGATTATGCGAATCGATTTTTGCGAGTCACGAGTCGAGTGACTCGTGAGTCTTGGGACATCACCTACCTATCGAGATAAGTTTCGACGTCACTGAATGTCAGCTGCAGAGATTCCTAAAGCCTTAGGAACTTTAGGAATCTCTGCAGAATTCATTTGACTACTTTCATTCAGTAATTATTTATAATTATCTTATTAATAATTTATAAGAGCTTCGGCGGCTCAATGGTGTTGCCTTTACCGTAAGAACGTCGAATAACGTATATATAATTGTGAAAATTCGAAACACATGTGGCGGGATTTGAACCTACACCCTCCTGATCGGAAGGTACCAGTTCATACAAATGAGCCACCAACTATTAGACATAAATGCCCTGTACTTCATATTGAAAAGTACAACTTTTTGTTCTCTAGATTTTTGTAAATAAATTTATATTATGTTGAAAAATAACTGCTTCCGGATAAAAAAAACTAAAAAATTTACTATTATTTTCCTAAAGCTTTTTGCTTTAGGAAAATAAACCACTCTCTCACTTAATAGAAATCGGTTAATCCAAATAACATCGCAGATAACACCACTGTTAGACAATAAACAGTTAATTTAAAGAATTAATCCTAAAACAATCTGATCTTAACCTAATGTCTTCACAAGATGGTAATTGCGAACAAGGAGGCATGAGATCTAGCCATAAAAAACAAAGCCTTATGTCCATTTGCGTTCGCATTGAGTCAGTAGACAAAGCACTCATTGCAAAACTGATAGAAATCGTCAAAGAAGATAGTAGATCTTTGATCTTATTTTAGTTAGAAAGATACTAATTATATGCTCTTTATTTCATCATCATATGGGCCGATTGGGCCGTAATCCACCGCCCGAGCCCAATGCAGATTGAAAGGTGTCAACGACTAGGTATTCATCATCATCAGCTCATTAAACGTCCCCACCGAGGGGCATGAGCCTACCCGTATAGGGTGATTAGGCCTTAGTCGTCCACGCGGGCCCAGTGCGGATTGGACGACTTTCACACGACTTCGAATTCTTCGCAGGCGTGCATGAGGTTTCCTCATCGATGTTTTCCTTCACCGTAAGAGCGTCGGATAACGTACATATATTTTTCGAAAATTCGAAAATTATTAGGTAGACTAGGTATTATTATCTTACATTTTATTACTGTAGCCGGGGGACCGACAGCTTAAAATGCCGTCCGAAGTGCGGAATGATTTTTCGGATAATCTGCTGATTCAGCCTACGATGTCCTATGCGGGAGACCACAGATTTGTATTATGCAAACCCTAATTATAGGCCCAGGGTTGCCTAGCATACTGTTAGGAGGCTATGTTCTCTCTGCTGTATGATCGGGAATGTAGAATTTTATGGAACGACCCTATCATGATCACCACCGCATCGGCGGCCGAAATAGCTAAAACATTACAACACTGACAACCGAGATTCGCCACTGTAGGCTCGCACAGCTCCTATTCGCGTAACCGCGCGTGTGCCGGGCGCTTTTTCTCCCCAAACATATGTTAGGCTAACCAAGGCTCCCCCCGCGCAACGCCCTAAGCCGAGGTTCAAGTTTCACTCTGGGACGCCCTTAGCCTCGTTGTGTAAATTTGAAAGCGAGAGCCACGCGCTCGCCAATTGCCCGGTGAAGCTGTAAAGGCCAGCTGCGGCCAACAGCAAGTAGTCAGTTCGAAAAAAAAAGAAAAGCGAAATTTTGTACGATAGTTAAAGATAAGTATGTACATATCAATAAAATCACTTTTGCACTCCGTATGATATCACAATATTTATGATAACCAACTCACCATATTGGCTTGTGAAATGATTTTTTATAAAAACGAGGCTTAGGAAAGGCTGGTAATCTGTCATACACAGAGCCGATCGCGCTAAATTTTGGACAGCTATAACGTAACTACAATTGGACCGAAACACAACTTTTTTGGTCAATTTCGTATCGCGCTAATCATTTGACAGCTAGTTTCTGTACGAAATTGAAACGTAACCGAAACGTAACAACTGTAAACTGTAAACTTGAACCAAGCTACTTTATCTTGGCGATTTCTTTAAACGTTTTGGCCAAAGAATATCTCTTACCTAAATTTGTTGGAAAGGGCTCATGAGCAAGATATTCGCGTGTCTCGAGATGAAGCCAAGAGACGTAACGTCATCGAGACTTAAAAACTACGCTTTTAATTTGCCTGATAGCAATTTATTAAAAGATACCGGCTATCTAATATATAGTTATCCGAAAAGTGATAGAGGACCTAGCTCCTCTTATGCACCAACACTACGTTTCTGATGCCATGGATGTGGAAATTAAGGTAGCTATTGATATTAACCTTTGTCGTAGCAAAAATATTTATCCTCTTGGAGAATGTTAATAACCCTATATTTTTTATAGATTTGTGATGCCAAACTCAACATATTAATGTGTTGATGCAAGCTACCCTGGGTCTACACATGATATGTAGTATGGGAAACCACCCTGAAGAAATCATTGAAAGACTGCATAATGTGCATGGAGAGAATGTTTTATCTTTTAGGTTGGTCCAAAATAATAAAACTAATAATTATTAAAACTTTATTGTATCTTTATAATTGTTTTGACAACATTACTTGCTTTGGTTTTTAGGGGACTCTGGATACCCATTGAGATCAACATTAATGACTCCAATATTGGATACAATGGCAGATACCGAAGCATTTTACCAAAATGTACACCTAAAGACCGGAAATGTTGACATTGCATTGGTGTTTGAAGGCTTGCTTTAGGTAAATTTATTTATTTATAAATCGAAATAGACAAGTTTTTTAATTATTACATTTACTGTTACATATTGACAAAAAATACAGCAAATAAAATTTATTACATAGAGGTATATTTTTAAATGCATTCTTTAATTTT
>PQWD01001745.1:14870-170532 GCA_019425675.1 Leucinodes orbonalis | reverse complement strand
TTCAATATTTTGGATCACCACCCTACAGTCCAGACCTGGCCTCGAGTTATTATTACATGTTTCCGAAAATGAAAAAGAGCTGCGGTGTAAGTAATTTACCACCAATGATGAAGTCAAGGAGGCAGTTTCGGCGTACTTTGAAGATAAAGACCAAACATTTTTTTATGAGGGTATAAATTAATTAATTGAAAAATATGAAAAATGTATCCGTCTTGCAGGTGAATGTATTGAAAAGGAATAATATTAGTTTTTTTAATTTTCACTCCTTATCCCCGATTCCGCGAATATATAAAAACGCTCCCTCGTATCAAATAACATGCTATTAGCGAAATGCACAAGAGTATTGCGAACTTGTGATCAGTATTTCACAAAATCCTGCATTTACTTATAATTAATGGAATGTTTAGTTGATATAGAAATTTCCGCGAATTAACTAGAGTTAGTTTAGGTACTAAATAAATTAATAATACAAGAACATTAACATGCAAAAAGATCAACAACAAGATGAAAAAGTAGTAATGTAGTATGTAATGGGTTTGATACACAATATATAATAAGAAAAAACAAATGGATATCATAGAACTAATTAATAAGTTTTTCAGTTCCTCTCAAAACAAATTGGGTAGGTATTTAATAAATCGTAGTCCTTATATTTATTAAATGATAAGACACCGCGTTAAATAAAATAATTTCAAATTACATTTTAAGACTTCTTATATGGATATCATTACATATAATTTGAATATGCACAATATGCTTGTTCACATTCCATGACGAAATACACAGTATAACTAATATTTCCATATTTGTGTTGTCATTAAATTTGTGAATCTTATTTATATTTGAGATAAAAGACGGCTTACATAATTGCTACAAAAGAACTTATCATTAGTTTAAGTTTGTTTAAATCTACTTTTCATGCACTAATAAATAATCGTCTCCATAGAGTAGACCTAGTCCTAATAATGAACAATCAGACCAACTCACGCGCGGCAACCGCGACAGCATATCTATCTTTTATGGTTACCCACTATAACCTTTACAAAAAATAATTGATCTTAAATAATGCATTATTTGCGAATGTGTTCATAAATATGATTAATCAACATTTATCCAAAAAAAAATCATTATTCATCATAAGGATCTAATTTAAAACTTCCCTTCTACAGGATTCAATTTTGATGAAAATCTAAGGACATATAACAGCTTTAACTAAGTAGCGGGTAAAATTTAGCGTTAATTACTATTCCACGCGGGCAAATTCTCATAGTTAGTATTAAATAAAACAGGAGTGACAAACATGTCACTAAGATCTATTTTGAATAATTTAAATGAAATAAAATACTCGATGGTAATCTGTTTACTGAAGTCATTTGAGGAGAAAAATAGCAACTTTCGACAGAATCTTAGTTTAGTGTGCCGATAACTAGAATTCGCGTCTACCTAAATAATTTTATTGGAGGTGCCACGCGATATTGAGTCGTATACAAATATCGTTACCGTGTTAAGTACAAGGCACTTAATAAAAAAACAGTTTAGTATCGTGCAATGGAAATACGTTTATTTAAATTGCATTAACGAAAAGTATTGTACACTGCTGAACTTAAGATATATTTTCCTTACCATTGCAGTCGTCGGCAGGCCGTATAAATCATGGATAAGTTAACTTTTAAATCGTCAGGTACGCCATGTAACGAAGCATCGTATGCTTACCCACGTGGTCTCTACTCCAACCCGTTAAGACCATCACCGGCTCATATGGATGGTGAGATACTAACCATATCCCACTTAGCGTTCAATTTCAGTATGCAGAATAGGCCAAGTTTTGTATTCCGCCAAGAAATCTCAGGTTCCTACTGGCGTACATTAAGAGTCATTTCATTATACATTTTTGGGGAAATACGTAGATTTATGATTTACGGTGCACTAGAAAATGCAATCGCCACTCGAGATTACAAATTCGAGATCCTGCCGGATTGGAAATATAAATCCAATTACAAAACACACATACAAAACTTTCCGAATCTCGACTAGTTTATAAAAAAGTTTGAATGGCTGAAAACGATAAAAAGTGCTTATTTGACGTAATAGTGAGGGAAATTAAAAAAATATATAGTTAAAAGGCTTCTTCAATATTACAACTGAATTAATATTTTAACAGAAAAGTACCACCCAACCAACCACAGAGTTAAGCGTGATTTTGAACTATCTGATATACGGCTAAACCCACCCAGCTGCTGAAACTGCCCTCTCCGGCTCATCATAAGAATAGCAACAGTGTATATATAAACAAATAATGCTAAATTCAAAAACGGATTTAAAAAAACAGGAACAGTTAAAAATACTCCCCCAGTTCCTCTGCGCTCAAATAAATCCTTTTTTCTGGCGTCTGGACTTTTGGATTATCAGTTTTTTAAATTCTCATCACGTCTATTGGATCGGTATCCCGGAATTGCATTCCCTAGATAGCACACAATGGGTGCATAGCTATGTTTGCTTCTAAAATACCTACTCATACAAAATTTTTTAAGCATCTTTTACGCGTCTTTTAAAAAGGTTTTTTTTTTCATTTCATTCGACATATGTAGTGAAAATTAAAAGTACAACACCTGACGGTCATACTTTCAAGACTATGTTATAGCATAAAACCTAATGCTATAGCCGGTCTTTTATATTAAGACTGGTTAATAGTAGTTGGTATGCCCTATTTCAAAAAGACATCCTTAAAAAGAACCTTTTCTCAAAATCGCAAATACTTAAGTAGCTTAAAAATCCACATTGACAACATACGACACGAGATGACCGCTTTTATACAAATACATAATAATGACGAAATTACATAAGCAAAATAAAAGACAAGTTTCAAAGCCTTTTTAAATATTTAAGTATTATTTTTACAACTAGGTAGTTGTTTTAACAACACGATATTTCGAGAATAGGTTCTTTTAAATTGGCATGAGATATCTTTATAAATGGGTATTTAATGAAAATTATTTTTAGCGTATTGAGGAGCTTCATCAAATACGCCCTTAAAAGAATTATTCATTTTATAATTGGCCCCATAACTCAATAATATTTAAAATCAATCTATAGTTTCCATTCAAAAATTAATTTGAACGATGTTCTCTTAAATATGAAGAGGTTTTTAAAATAATTAAAACATTTCATGTATACATTAAATCTAATTTATTAGCTAGAAGACAATTTATAAGATCAAACATCGAATAATCTTATCACACTCACTAGACACTACATAAATCTTTAACATAGAAATAAGGTTTCTTCTGTAAGATAACTTACAAACCATCTTTCCATGTATATTTATTGTTCACTGACTAATAAGTTGTTAAGTTTTTTAAATAAAGTAACCTATCCCATTTATAAAATCATTACATTTTTCTTCACATAATCACTCTTTCTCATTGCTTGTGCTGACGTTAATTGAAGTGATTTTAAAAATCTATTTCATGTGACAATACTTAGTAATACCAAAGTACACGACGTTAAATGTAACCGATCTAAAGACATCAATAGATAAAACTATACTCTTTCACAAGAATCCACGTCGTATCCACAATAATAAATATTGATTACAAAACTTATTTCAGTAAAAATTAAAATAGTGCTTATTATGTACATTCCAATATGAATTGGATGTTATCTAAAAGTATGGAACACAGATCGAATAAAGTAACGATTTATATAAATAATTTAAATCGAATTAATTATAAAAGCAGTCAGCAAATTATACTTTTGAAAGAAATTAATCAATAAAATATAGGTACTTAAATTTGTATGGGTGCAAAATTTTGTACGATAGTATATTCAATGGATATACTAAAAGCACTTTATAAAGCAATTGTAAATTTATCTTAGAACTAGACGATTAATTATAAGATATTATATTAATGGCCGAAGCCAAGTGTATACTAACTAGCCTTCGATTAGGAAAAATAAAGACTATTTATTTGTTTGGATTGAAATAGGACTATTTAAAAGTTGCTTAATTTAGTTAGTGACTGTAATTTCGCGTATTACAGTTGTCTTTTTTAATTCAGTAGCGAAATGTTGAAAAGTAAAAATATTTCATCATCAAGGATTCAATTCCCAAACCAGAGTTTGGATACAGTTTGGATACCATCAAAAATAATCTTCCTTATTTCAACCTAATCAATGACTTAAAAGTAAGAATTGTGTTCAATGTTTTGGACACTGGAGTATAGTCCAGTTAATATGTGAAGAATGTTTAAAACCGACGACGTTTGTTAGGGAAATCATCCATTTGTCGGGGCCCGTCCCAACCGCGGCTCTGCGGCATGTCGTCATAACCTCCTCGTGGCATGTCGTACTGGTCTCTGAAGCCTCCATCCTATGTAAATCATAATACTAGCCAATAGTTTTCTTGTGACAAATACAAATTCAACATAAATATTTCAAAATCTTTAAAAATACCGTACTGTTCTCGTAACGTGATATTTCACCTATATTTTTACTGGTTATGTTTCATGAAAAAATGCATCACTGATAAAAGTGATAATACATCAGGCAAAAAAAAAATCAGTGGTCATTACATACGATTAGCGCTATACCTTTATAAGTGATACTACACAGTCTAACACATTAATAAGGACGGATGTTAATATAAAACCAGTCATAGTTATTTTTCAAACTGAGCATTTTGAGTGAGTTATTCATTTCTGAACATTGAAAATATGAACGCGCAAAAACATTCAAACAAATGTTTTATATTTCTACTTCATATAATCGACCCCACATAAGATTCATCACACTGCCCAAAGATTAAAAAATATTTTGTTGTCACAATAAAAAAGTAAGACATATGAAAACAATAATTTATTCAAAATTAAGTTGACTAATCAACGTGTATTATGGATAGGTCCTATATTAACAGGTTTTTTATAAACATATTAATACTGGAATATTCGTGGCAATTATAACTTTTAACACAATTTGGGTGGCACTATTCGCTGTTAGCCATAGATGGCTTTCACAGCTTCACCAAGCAAGTGGCGACCGCAACACTTTTCAGACTAATAAAGATATCTTTCTGTTACCACTTCCGAAGATCACCCGGTTTCTTGAGCCTCAGAACACTCTAATATTCAATCTAATATTTTTAAGTTATTACTTGAGACCTTGTGCTGCTATTTAATAATTTCAGACAGAACTGGTTGTAAAAACGGCATTAAATCATGTAAACCTACCGACTTGGTGACTTAAGAATGCTCATATATTTTTTATATTACTCCCATAAGAACTAAAATAAAGACCAAAGTTTCTAGTCCAAAGCGAAACATTATTATAAACAAATATGAGCCAAATGTTGCATATTTTGACGGGTAGTATATTAATTACTAAGAAAGCCGTTAAATTATTGTGTGATAAGTTGATTAAAAAGTAGGCAATAATGAGTATCATCATATAAAATAGCAAATCTGTAGCCACTTTAGTTAAACCATGTTTAGTTATATAAATGGTATTCCTTTGTGTATTGAACAATAATTTTATATTTTTCTCTCATGGAGTTCTATAAACATGTTTTGCATCACCACAATGTTTATGTATAAACCAAAATCCATATGTACAGAACCCAAAAGACTCTATGGTGGCACAAAATTATATTATGAGGATGACACAGTAAATTGTCTATTGATCCTGGTTCCTGGCCCTTAAATTTGCAATTAAAATAATTACAACTACGCTTTTGTTTTGAAAACCTATCACAGTAAATATATCTACAGCATCTATTGTTCCAACCCTCATTAAAATAATTTAAATAGCTAAGACAGCCATTTCTTCACTTGAAAATCGCTGTTGCATGCTGGCATCACATCGTTATAGGCAAGCGTTAGGGGCTCTTGGCCTTAAAAACTTAATGTCCTATTGTATGGGTGTCTTACAGTTGGGCTCAAACTTCGGCGTGGCGCGTTCCAAGGCTACTTAACATAAGTCTAGGAATAAAACCGCCATTCCAGATCGCAAATAGCGACAAGCTAGTAGAACATACAGGGGATTCCGCCACATATATTACTTTTTACGCAGCTGCCGTGAAAAGTAATATTTATCGGAGTTCAGGCGCCGTTATTATTATTATTTATTGTATTTGTCTTCCAGGTTGCGAAAACGTAGCAAACATGGCTTTCTTGCTTCTTAGGAAACTTTTAAAAAAAAAATATTTATGCTGTTGGCCGCAGATCATTCACAGCTTTATCGACAAGTGCGAGCCAGATGGTCCTTAGCACATTACTTATGCAATGGCCTATGGCTAGAAAAGCGACCCGATACGTATGGTAACGCATATAGGGGCTGGTCGAACCTACAGGGACTCGTGACGATGGGCCCTACTGGCGGTCTGGGACCTCAGCCTTGTGTTACTTGTGTTCTGTAATGACGTTTTGCGCACTTTGCCCACCGCGATGGCGACGGTGATCGGTATCGTGTCGTCTAGGTAATCGAATAAGTACCGGAAGAAGTGGTTGCGAGACTGCGTAAAAGCTCGGTTGTTAGCGTATGTTGGATAGTTAACGTATTGGGCGATGAGGGTATTTGAATGTGCTAAACCAGATTAGAAGTATTGTTCGGACGCTAACTTTAGAAACTGCGATATGGTCGGCAGTCCTTAGTCTATTCGGAGATTTCATTGCGTATGAATTTATTCTGTATAACCTGCAAACCCATAGATATATCGAGGATTTGACTGTGCAAAAGCTACGCTAGCGTAAGTCCTCCTTTTTTGTAAGGGACAAACTTGCTGAGTGTGCAATGAGTGCAATCGGCGGAGGGCGAAGGCAGCTCGGTCGCGTTGTCTTAGTACGGAGCTGTTGTTAGCAGCTGTCTAGTAATGAGCAATAAGTGGCTAGGTTATGCTTGTGCAAACGAAAAAGCGTTGGACACTAATGAGAGATAGTCGCCCGGCGATGTGGAGATTTTTAGCGGAACGCTCGTGGCCTTCCCCATGAACGCAACGAAGCAAAGATTGAGCAAATCCTGCGCTCGCAAAAGCCATAATATGTACGCCTTTTCAATATAGATCTAAGAAAGCTTTATATGAGCCTGTATAAGGGACTTGGAATTATAAGAACTACTTCATATCATTACAAATCTGGGTTAAAAATGCGAAAATAACATAATCTCAGCTCGAAAACTCATGCTTTATGAATTTTATTGGGCAAGTCCATTTCTAAAAGTACCTACATTAATTGACAATTTAAAGCCCTGGGATAACATACAATTTATAGCAGCTTTTGCTATGAATCCATTTTAATGAACGCAACATTTAATAGTTGTAGTACAAAATACGCATACTAACTAATAAGGCGTGACGTCGTCGTCGACGCGTGAGAATTGTTTTTATGGCACTTCAAGAATTTGCTGACACTTAGAGTTAACATTGCATCTGATAAGAACTTTGTTGGTTCCTGTGCATAGCGACTGTGGCTCATTCAACTGTTTATTTTTGAATTGTGTACATGTCTCCGATACGAAATGAGTGATTTGCCAGCAACTTCTGCAGCAAGGGCCGTAACCTTGATCGAAGAAGGGCATACCTACCGCTCAGTAAGTCGAGCTTTGGGTGTATCGATTTCCGTGGTTCACCGTGTTGTGCAACGCCACAGGGAGACAGGATCTTACGTGCGCAGGCGAGGACAAGGGAATACAGTAATCGGGCTACAAGCGCCGTTGATGACCGTTTTATCACCTTACAAACTTTGAGGAATCGTCGACAGACCGCGGTTCAGACCCGAAATCAACTGGCTGAGGTCCGCAACGTTAATGTTAGTGAACGAACAGTTAGGAGGCGTCTTAATGAAGTTGGCTTAAGATCTTATGTGCCAGCAAAAGCACCTAAATTCGAGGCAGCTCATCGTGTGGCAAGGTTAGCGTTCGCCCGTGCGCACCGAGATTGGACAAATGAGTGGAGTCGCGTATTGTTCACAGATGAGCGCCGTTTCTGTGTTAATTTCGTGGATGGACGGGGGAGGATGTGGAGATATCGTGGAGAACGATATAACGAAACAAACTTTACGGAAAAAGTGGCATTTGGTGGAGGATCAGTAATGGTATGGGGTGGCATATGTTTAGGAGCTCGCACAGACTTAGTGCTTATTGAAAACGGATGTCTTACTGCACAGCGATACGTAACAGAGATCTTAGAACCATGTCATGCCTTTTGCCCCATTTATAGGCCCACATTTCGTTTTCATGCACGATAACGCGCGCCCCCATACTGCTCGTATCGTGAGTACCTACCTGATTGAGGTTGGCATTAGTCAAATGAACTGGCCAGCGAGATCACCGGACATAAAACCTATAGAACATGACTGGGATATTCTGGGAAGAAGAGTTCGACAGCGAAATCCAGCTCCCCAGGAATGTTGAAGAACTCAAACAGGCATTAGTGGAAGAGTGGAACAATTTGCCTCAACCAATGATCGATGGCCTTATTCTGAGTATGGAAAATCGTATTCCAGCTCTCCTAAGAGCCCGTGGAGGCAACACACGCTATTAATTTTATGACTTTTGTGTTATTTTTGTAAAAATATCGATTTGAAATCTCACACTCCTAGTGCCTTATTTTACTAATTATCGTAATTAACGTTTATTTCCTTTGAAACCGGGTAATTAGTAGCTTATTTTGATTTAATTTAGTTATTTTAAGGCAATGTGATGTGTTCCTGAAGACCAAAAAAATATTTTTAAAACATTCATTAAAAAAATCAACTTTTTTTTTGTGTTCCCCTAAATGCGCCGGTGTGTGTATTAAATAAATACACGAGGGGCCTGTATATTATGTACTATTGTTTGCAAGGTAAACTGTTATATAACAGCGTAACAGCTTACAACAGCACAAGCGGAAGAGGCAAACCATTTTTGGCTTAAGTAAAAGTAAAGTATATTCAACGAAAATTCGTAATTCATAAAATCGAATCCGCACGTCACGCGTATAATTGACGACTATCCGATTAACCTATTGTCTAAAGAATAAGAGCGCTATCTTTACAGGGATGATAAAAAATTGCTGAAAACATATTTTACTGTGATTAGGCAAAACGGTTTCAAATTGTAATACATTCAATGTATAATTTTGCTGTTGAGAATACCACATAATGATAGACATATGAAGTGCATAATAAAGTCAGATCATTTTAGTTAGTCCTTGTACCGTAACTCTTATAAAAATAATGTGCGCTATTATCGCATGCAATAAACGTATGTCACAGAGTATGCTGTAATATTATATAAAAAATTGCATTCGATGAAATACAAGATGAGAATAGATTGGAGATGATCAAGTATTCGTACATTTATCTCTATATATATATATTTCATTCATTTCATATATTTTAATTGTTATACCGTAGTTTGATCAGTAAGTCATAGTTCATAATGTGATGTATCTAATTAAGACAATATTTTGCGTATAAATAACCACAACCCTTAGATCCTATTGATAGGATTAACTATGAATAAGATGATGGTTTATTAAAAAATCTCTTTCCTAATAAATACAGGATATTAAAGGCAAAAATGTATGACGTAGTCTGCTGGTATATCAAAGTCATCCATAGTTATAATTAAATGACTGTACACATCAGGTTTTCTGTGTACAGACTAAGGCAAGAAAAAGTACTCACCATTGGCTGCTGTTGGTCAAACATGCCCTGCTCTTGGCGATCCAATAAAGAATTGAGACGTTGTGCCTAAAAAAAAAACAACATGGTTAGTTCAACTGCAATGATACAAAGTATAAAGTACATAGTACTGTTTTAATATTTTCTAGTTTTTTGCCTCTGGTAAGACAACACAATGTATCAATTCAAGACATAATGTTTTATATGTGTAAACAATTATAAAGACAATGTACACACACAAGTAAATTTATACATTTTTAACACCCATAGTGCAAGCTACTTGTTTAAGTTCGGGCAGTACAAATGTCAGAGTATATATATTTAATCTTCTCAGATAAACTCGCAAATTAGATGCAAGCCTGTCCACTGCCACAGTGACCAAACTCACCATGATGTCAGGTCAGGATAAACATTAAGAGTGTTCTCCTACTGGCGGCAACGCAACTTATATTCCAACATTCGTATATACTGGCGAGGAAACTGCAGGCGCTCTCACTCCTATACACGAGTGTAAATGGTGTACCTGCCTGTTGTGTACGAAGTCTCAAATGTATGAAAAGCGAGTTCTCCTGGCTGACGGTGACCAGTAATTCCTGGCTGACAGAGACCAATCACTCGTGGCTGACGAAATCAAGTCACTCCTGGCTGAGGGTGACCAGCCTCCTGGCGAAGCAGATGCAACCGCTTGCTTCCATAAACTTGTTTAATATCTGCAATGTATTATCATATTGCAAGCAGTGTCACCTGCACGAAGAGCGTGTTCTCCTGCTGGCGGCGGCGCAGCTCGTCGTCCTGCATGCGCATCCGCTGCGAGAGCTCCTCCTCCTGGCGCAGCAGCTGCACGCGCTCGGTCTCGCGCCGCTCGTCCGCCGCGCGCTCCGCCATCTCCCAGCTGCGCTTCTGACGCTCGCGGTCCTGCTCGCGCTGACGCAGCTGCTCGCGTAGCAGCTCCGTCTCATGCTCGTACCTACAACACACATTACTGTTTATACCACACGACAGTATCATCTGGCCTTAGATTTAGACTAACTAGATGCTGTTGGTGATTGGCAACATGATGCTGGATATGATAGTCCTATATTCCTTATTCTACTTATGGTCTAGTAGAATATGAAGCTGTTGCAGTACTAAAAAGTTGTACACATCCAGTTTCTTTTTCATGCAGTCAAAAGCACTTGCTATAATATTCCGGTAACTTATACTGAACCAAGTTATAAAAAATATATTAGTACGACTGCAATAGCAAATGATTCAAGTGTGCTTACTCTATTTTTATATAATTTTCTTAAAAAAAGATATGAAAATAAGACATACTTAGCATATTCCATTTGAGCTTCTAGCTTCTCTTCCTCAGCAGCAAGCTCCTTTTTAAGAGCCTCCTCCTTCTGACGATGTAATTCATGAAGCTGCTTCCACCTTGTGCCATATTCATGTTCAAAGCTACTGAGCTCTGAGAAGCGTGGACCAAGCTACAATAAGAAAGTATTTATTACATTACAATGAAACATAGCTGAAGCATTTTATTTTATAACATTCAATTAAGTATTAATTTATTTGTTAGTTAGTAGATGTGAAAGAGCTTACCTCACGAGCTTTCTGGAATTCTGGATGTTTCCTGGGCAAGTTCTTCTCTGGGTAACCATCCAACTCATCTGGTTCTTCATAAGATTCCACAATAACAGGGCGAAGAGATCTAAAATCACATTTTCAATTAAATATCAGGTTGTAATATTATAGAACAAGTAATTGTAAAAAGCTTTAAAGAAAATAGACACTTACGAAGTTAAGAAGAAACATCTTTCTGTGCAGTTACGAATAGCTGCTAGAGCACTTGGTTTACGTGAGTATTCAACCACTCCTTCTCCAAGAGTTTTTCCCCTCTCATCTACTCTTACATAGGCCCTTTCAATTTTACCAAATATTTCAAATGCACAATATAGAAGTTCATTTGATACAAATGGTGGTAAATTCTTGACTCTGATAGCACTATTGTGTGGAGCAAACCTAACTCTCAATGTTTTTCCATTTCTCATTTTACCATCTAACTCACGTTTTGCTCTCTCTGCATTGACTCTGTAGTCCTGCAAATATAAATAGCATTAATACACTAGTTTATCCATAATTAAATGTTTTTCAATTGTTTCAAGTAACTCACCATTTAATGAAACCAAAGTTCTTTTCTTTATTAAGAAATAGTTCAGCTGTTTCACCAAAAGGATTGAACAGGTTCAAAATCTCTTCTTCGGTGACATCATTAGTTAGATTACCAATGTAAAGCCTGCTACGGCCATTAAACTTGACCTCCGATTGATCAATAGTAGGAAGATCTAGAATTGGGCCAACTAAATCTTTGAGTTTATTCGCTAGCATGTGTTCTTCACGTTGGGCTGGCTTCATGCCATCAGGCAATGGCCCGCGGCTTTGACGTTGTTGGTTCCTAGCCGGTCCTTGACCACCCATGGATTTATTTCCCTGCCCAAACTGCCTGTTGCCCTGACCAAAATTGCTGTTGCCTTGGCCAAAGTTATTGTTGCCCTGGCCAAAGTTATTGCCACCAGGCTGCTTATTGCCAGGACCACCTTGGGACCAGCCTCCGCGCTTGTTGCCCATGAAGTTTCCATTGAAGTTCTAAAATAATTGAAATAAAATAAAAGTTCAAAAAAGTCAAAATGTCACACAAAGATTTGAATAACATTCATAGTAGGTTTATATTAGAAATATTTTTGTTGAAATGTAGAAATCAAAGACAAAAAAATACCTTTTGCTGTTGATTCTGGGCATTTTGATTTTTCTGTTCACTGTCAACATTATCCTGGGAAATTGATTTAATTGGAGCATTCTGTTGACTTTTTTGTTGCTGTTGTTGTTGTTGCTGCTGTGGTTGCTGCTGTTGTTGTTGTGGCGGATGCTGCTGCTGTTGTTGTTGCGGTTTCGGTTGTGATTGGGGGTTTATTCTGTTGTTGTTGCTGAGGCTGCTGCTGTTGTTTAGGTGTTTGCTGAGTTTGCTGCTGTGTTTGTTGTTGTGGTTTTGGTGGGGTCTGTAGAGGTTTTTGTTGTTGTTGTGGTGGAGCAGCTTTTTGTTGCTGTACAGGTGCCTCAGGCTTTTGTTGCTGTGGATTTGGCTGCTGTTGTGCGGGCTTCACAGGCTGTGGGAATAAATCAATATATTTGATACACATCACATGACAATTTGAACTTTTCGTTATATTTTAAAAAATATAGTACATAACTACTGTCACTGAAGAAGAATAAAATTTAAGATATTTATGAAAAGCACACTTTTTTTGTTCTGAGTAATAGATTCAAGTTCCTGAATCATACCTAACCAAATAAAATGTCAACAGAAGATTTTTAATAACCTTCTTACATTTTAGGATAAACAATTATAAATTTTCTTAGGTTTTGCAGTGTTTATAGATCACTAGAAGTCGGTACATGAAATGATGCTAAGATGGCGGCTAGCACTTAGCTAATTCATATTCTGTACTATAAGGTTTGACCAGGAAATTTCGAAGGAAAGAAGGAGGAATATAAATAAAAACATACAAAGTTAGCTAGGCTTAATTTAATAGACCTACTTACCTCATTATTAGGCCGTTGACCTCCCGGGCCATGATTCTGATTAGTCCTCTGATTGTGTTCGAACCTTGAATTGCGGAATCCTCCCCTATTATTACCACGACGTCCGCCTTGCCTTTGGGGCTGCGGAGGACCCCCGAATCCTCTATTCCCATATTGATTCATGGCATGCATTTGCATTCTAGAACAAAGTGAAAGTTTAGGTACCACGGCTAAGTGCCAGAAAACGAAGTACTAGTTACACAGGAAATGCTAAGTCCCACTTACCTATTCAGCACACTGTTTCCACACTAGACGCACTAATTTAAGATATTATAGATGATTTTTTACCGAAGTATTTTACTGATAATAAAAAGTGACGCGTTAGAAAAAGAACCGACTTGCGTTACGAATGCGTCAAGCTTAGAGAAGATACGTAGACAAGATGGAGGCGTATCCGGTAGCTTTCTGTTTGAGTCGTCATATCCGTACGTTGTATTGCCATTTTAATTTTACATTCATATTTTTCAAGAACTTTTAAAACATGTAGTGTACACATATAATAATACACTTTATTTATTTTCTCTGTCTACGAAATGAAAAACATTTACCTAGTTATTTATTTTGATATATTTTATATTTTTGTAGAGAATTTTTTTTTTCATTTTATTCTACACCTATCAGTGTTGCCAACTTACCCTTTTGGGGCTATAGATAAGCACTTTTTACTTTAGGTAAACTCCTTTTCTATAATAACTATTTAGCCCGAAGAGGGCTCTGAAACCTTTAAATTATCTTAATTTTTAAGACAATTCAAATTCAAACTAAAAAATCCTTTATTCAAATAAACCATTAAGTTTGAATCATCTAAACAGAAATCATTTTTAATAAACTGTATTCCGGTTCCACTGGTTCGGAGGGTTGTTAGCTACCATAAAGACTCCGGCAAGAAACTCATGTAGTTAATCTTTTCAAAAAATGTTTTTTTTTACACATATTTTACATAGCTTTAATAATATTTCAAATTTATATAATACTACTAGCTTCTGCGTGCGACTTCGTCCGCGTGGAATAGTTACTTTGGCCTAACGCTCTCTTTCACCCGCTACTTCGTTTATATAGGTGAGTTAAAACTGCGATATCTCATAAGATATTCATTTAAATTGAATGATGTAAAGGGCAATTTAGTTTAAAATGAAATACTTGTGATAAATAAAGTATTTATTTGGATAAGGATTGTTATCATATTTATGAAAATAGCTTCGCAAAATGATGCATTATTTTAGAAAAAAATTTTAGCAAAAAATATGTTATAGGGAGCTAACCTTAAAAGATAGACATATGCTCTCGCGGACTTTTTTGTAGACCTTTAAAAGGGTAACAATACTCTAATACATGACTTTTGCGAAACTTTAACCGTTTACGCAGCGTACGCAGCGGAATCTCCAAGTAAGAAATTTTCCCCCCGGATTTTGAACGTTATTCATTGCTGCTCCGCTTCTACTGCTTGTAGCGTGATGATATATAACTATATCCTTCCTCGATAAATGAGCTATCTAACACTGAAAGAATTTTTCAAATCAGACCCGTAGTTCCTGAGATTAGCGCGTTCAAACAAACAAACAAACTCTTCAGCTTTATAATAGATATCATATTAATTAACATTATTGATGTGCCTCCGGAAAACATACAGCATTATTATGAAGAAAGCAGTGTGTACTTACTACAATTCCATACAAACTATAGACAAATTGTCTATACTTTAGTTCTATAAGTAGACGTCAGGTGGCGCCACTGATATCCAGCGGGAGCGGGAACCATATTTGCAATTCATAGCGTTGTGTACTTTCGCGCTGGACGGTCGAAATCCACAAATATCTTGATTATTTTCAAATATTTTTTCATTTTCAAGTAACGCTGATATAGAATAATGTGGAGTTAAAATAGTATATTATGCGTTTCGTTGTAAATTACTAGTAAATATTTTTCTTAATTATTCAAATGAATTTTGCGACTACCGTCGGTAAGATTGATATTCGTGAGAGGTCGAATTTATCGTACGCGGCGGAAGCTGAGAGGAAGACTAAGCTATCCCGAGCATTAGGAAGATCTGCGGCGGTCATCAAGGCAGATGCACCGGACAGAAACTTTCTAGTCAGGGCAGCACATCATTTAGTAAGGCTACCTCGCTAAAGAAGACAGGTAACGGTCGATACAAGGATCGACACGTTATCACTATGTCAGGGCTAAAACCAATTATTTAAGGCAGCAACATGTCGTACGTACTTTACCAACCAGGCCGTTAAACCTGAACCAGTGTTCAACGAAACATTGAACATCTAACAAAAATCATGCTGACGCACCGGTTGACGATTGTTCAAGTCAAATAACTCTTTATATATTTATTTTTAGAAGATTTATAATCTCAATAGCCACTATGCTAATGTATTTCAATATTCAACCTTCGGAAAGGTGGCTGAATTATCTCGAACTGAGTATTATTTTTTTTAAACCAGTTATCTTCATCACCTTTTAATCGGTTGGCAATACTTTAACTCGCCATCGTGGCGACATGTGCAGTATTCTTAAGTGTATTCTACATGACTACATACCTCGATATTTCGGACTTAGTGATCGTTATATTTAAGGACGGTTACAATCAGGGTTGCTAGATGTTTTGTAGTTGGGGTTCATAAAAAGAAAGTAATTAATTCAAATACCCTCTTTGGGAAATTAGTCAGACTTTTGTTAAAACATCCACATCGCATAAGCTGTCTGAGCAAGCCCTACCAATAGCATGTGGAAAAAGAACCCATTGTATTAAATCAAGCCATAATAGGTTAATTTCAGAGTTTCTAAATAAAAATATGTAATTTTTTCCACCGACTGGAAACTTTTATATTTATTAAATGTACGTCAGAAATACATAATCAAGAAACTAATTAGACAATAAAAATAATAATCAGTAATCTATGCAGACGATCTGCAGCTGTATCGTCATTTTTCTGTGGCTGATGTGGTTCTGCAATTGAAGCGATCAATGATGATCTGATTAAGATTAGTAGCTGGGCTAGTTCTTTGGGTTGCTAGTAAATCCAAATAAGTCTCAGGCCATGATCATAGGTGGTAAGCGTATGCGTAATGCTTTGGATTTGTCGTCTGTTTGTCCTATTTGTTTTGATGGCGTCCCCATTCCGTTGTCTGATTCCGCTAAAAATCTTGGAGTCATCTTTGATTCTAACCTTGATTGGGGTTGTCATTTAAGGGATGTCAGTCGGAAAATTTATTTCTCTATACATTCTTTGAAAATTCTCCAAAATTTTTGCCCAAATCAACAAAAATCGCTCTTGCCCAGTCTATTTTACTGCCTTTACTTGATTATGCTGACGTTTGCTGTCTTGATGCCACAGAGGAGCAATTAAATATGTTGGAACGTCTGCAAAATCTTTTATTCGTTTTATTTTTGGGCTCAAGAAGTATGATCACGTATCGCAGTTTCGGTCTGAGCTTGGGTGGCTTCCTATTCGACTTCGTAGAAATTCACGTATTCTTTGCTTTCTATACAACGTGCTCTATAATCCTTCTTATCCCTCGTACTAAAGTGTGTTTTACTTTTGCTCGTATTCCTGACGATCCCTGTAGGTCTCACTTAAAATCAATGCTAGCTTTCCCACCGCATAAGTCGGACTTCTTTTCTTATTCCTTCTCTGTGCATGCAGTTAGATTGTGGAACTCTCTTCCATCTAGTATTCGAGACAGCCCTAGTATTTCAATATTCAAAAAACGGGTCAAGGGTTCTATCTTCCTAGCTGAAATTATTTTTAATTATGTATGTTTATGTATATACACGGTGTTAAATAAGTGAGCAATAATAATTGACTAGGGTATAAGTTTGGTAATTAAGTAATTAAGGGAGTTCTAAACTTATTTTAAATCGTAATAGTTTCGAAGAAAAACGCTTGAAAAATTGACCTACTTTTTAAAAGATCAACCCTGTTGAGTGTTAATGACCTCAAAATAATAGAATATCAAATTGCAGATTGACACACATTTTCTACCTACACTAGAATCTTGAACATTTAAAATACATATTCTTACCTACTTGATGTATTATAAGTACCGCGACTTCTTCTTATTACCAAGCTTAAAGTTAATGTGTTCACATACATCTTAAAGTTAACCAAATTCAATATACAGCTATTTTAACAGAAATGACATTCCGAATATTGTTTAATAAAATATGGGATAATCGTGCCCATGCTTCATTGGTTCATTTATTTCTAAAGGTACACATTTAAATTCAATAAATTAATAAAATAATAGCTAGATAAAACAAAAATCCCCAAATGTACAAAATGACGTTCGAACATTTTTATTTCATTAAAACATTTTGTTATCTTTGCTAATTATCTGACAATCTCTTTCAAGAAAAGAACGTTAGTAACTAAGATTAACAGTTAGTTTATTGTTCATCTAAGGTCAATAGTTACCGAAAATAATTTGCCTATTTGTGTTTGCGCAGTGACAGTCTGCATCAATAACTCTTTGTTTTGTAATAACAATAAAAAAAACAAGTCGCGTCAATCAGCATTCAATATTTATTCTTATGTTAGAGGAATAAAGTTGAAAATGTTGCTTCTTACGTAAAAAGATATGTCATTTTTCAATTCATTAATGAACATTTTGCTACTTTTTGCTATTCGCCGCTAGATGACGCAACTTTTCTTCCTCCAATGTGATTATAGCTTTTATAACAAGCATTATAAGATACAAAATTGCGCGGCACTGTCTCATTCCCTTGACCTTGACGTTAGTTCTAGCCGCTCAGTTAGAGATGTGAAATTAATGGTAAAGAATCATTCAAATAAACATCGATTTCAATATTTTTAATCGATTCGTTTACTTGATCGTAAAATTGAAACACAAGCATGCTTTACGCCATACATTCAATATGTATGGTTCATATGAACAATAAATCATGTAAAACATCAACCAATATAAAACGAAAGCTTATAATCTTTTAATTCTTTAAAGTATTTCATAGTAAAAGCACAAGGAAACAAATAATGATCCAAATCAAATTTAAACAATAAAGTGCCTATTTAGCATTTGAATGCCCTATAAATTTATGTTATCTGTGATAAAACGATAATTTTTAAACATAACGACTTCGTTTTGGTCTCGAAAACGTAAGTGAGAAAGGATTTTTTATTTTAATTTCAAAATACATAAAATAAATAATGGAGTTCTTTTTAATCCACTTTTACACGATTTTTTAAAAATATTTATTTAACCTATGTAAATCGATTAAAAATAACCAATTGAACCGTTTTATAACAATCGATTATTTTTTAACAACCCTATTCTACCTACCGTAATTAGCCATGTTCACCATGTTGCATCATCCATATTTTGAGTCGAATTTTGTCTTTTTTTAACCTCAAAAAGTACTTTCTCCAGGGAACGTTATGAATGAAATACATGGCTTTAATAGTTCGTAATATTTTTTACGATTACTAGTAGGCTCTATGTTTATTCGTGATAATAGCGTTGGTAGCGGTATCGAGCACAAATACAATACAACATGTGGATTTATAAGATTCTGCCAGTGACGAAAATGGAGCAAAATTTGTGTTCTCAATGGATCTCATTATCAATATGGTACGACGGGGGTCGGAAGAGGCCGCAGCGCTGGCGGTGCCTTGCCCAGCACACTCCGGGGATCAGTGTCTAGTGTTCAAGAATACCCTTGTGAAAGTGATTTGGTGAAATGACAGGTGCATTTAAAATTAACGCCAGTGCCCCCGCCTTCCCTGTAATTTTTTAAAGCTTTTTTAGGGAAAACAATGGACGGTGTGAATGAAACGAAACACGTAAATAAAGATCATTGAATCTTAATCGTATTTTTAATTTTCCTTTATTTTATACGATGATGATCGATGTGATGAGTCAATATTAAAAAAATATTTACAGTGAAATACAACCTAAGATTACATGTTAAAAGTTTGCCGCGTTTCAACCGCAGCGACATAGCCCGCTTTTAACTTAGCAGCTTCTATTATTATTCTAAAAGGTCAATGACTCTACGCTACTTATCGTTCAGGGTTGTCACAAAATCTATTGATATTTTAATTGAAATAAAATGTATGTACGATGAGAATTGAGCCTACGCACCGGATTTTTACTGTCGTGCATTTTAAATATTATAAGTATTGTCACCCTTCATTATTATTGCTTACTTATTTAACACCGTGTATATATATATATTTAAATTTTGGATGTATGTATGTGTTTATATTTATATATCTTGTTAGTGTATGTATATATTTATATGTTTGTATATTATATATGATGTGAGGTTTCAGGTAACAACTTAGTTAAATATGTATTTATGTAATAGTTTCTTTGTGTAGTTGCGCACTTTGTCTGCCTGTCTCAGTATGTTTTTTTTTCCTGTTTAGGACTGCTGGAAGAAATTCTTCGGAATAAGCAGTACTTTGTACTTTTTTTCTCACTATATATTGTTCTGACTATTTTGTATGTGTGCATAAACAATAAATAAATAAATAAATAAATAAATCATTTCTTTCGAAACAACAACAAGATAAACATGTTGATCATGCTTACAAACATGATGCTGAATCATTACGCCACCAAAAATACCCCCATAAATGACATCAACTATACAGGTGCGCTGTGACCATGAGGTGCTAGTGTCGGTACTTAACAAATTGCTCAGTTTGATTTCCAAAGATTTTCTGCATGACGCAGATGCAGAATGCAGAAGAGAAGCAGATGCAGAAAAACGACGGATTTATGCGCTTCATTTGCGGTAGAATCAGGGAATTAAATCAGTTTGCAAAAAAAAATATTCTTACAGTGCTATACCAGACTTCCTTCAAAAAGGAGACTGGATGATTAAACTGGACATTTTCCAGGCCTACTTTTTTGCCTATTTTAGAGTGCCATCAATCCTTTTGAGAATGCCACCAATCAGTAATTTTTTCAGACAACTTACCTCTGACCTAGGCACCATATTTTAATCATCAGTAACATGCGGGGTCGCGGAGACTCAGCGTACTAGAAGCTGTCGACTGCTAGATTATCCAGACGACTTCCTCTTGGTATGGACCAGATGACCTGCCTCCCTTTCGGGCTGGCCTCGGTACCAAAACTGCTCTAGTCAGTGACATGCTGGATCGCGGAGACCGAGCGTGCAAGAGGCTGTCGAGTGTTAGACTATTAATGTTCTCTTGGTCATACCATATGACATGCCTCTTCAGGCTAGTCTTGGCACCACACTTTTTCTCATTTGTAACATGCTGGGTCGCGGAAACCCGGCGTGCAAGAGGTTGTTATGGGCTAGACGACTTCCTCTTGGTCCCCAGGGACCACGCCAAGTTATGTCTTCAGGCTGCGGAAGCCGTGAGACACTTGGAATATTTGGGTTGACAGATTAACTACGAGAAGTCGATTCTGATCCCAATTTAATCTAGAATATCTAGGCTTTTCGTTGACAAACAGCAACCAATTCAATCGCAATGTTGGAAATGAAATGCAGGTAATCAACGCGACTAGAATACACAAAGCTACTTGGTCCACCTGACCTGAAACTTGAAACTGACTTGTCAATCTTGTCTAACCAAAGGGAAGGCCTCATTACCGGCAAATGCAATATTTTCGCAAGTTTGTACAAGAAAATGCGCTAGGTTCAGGTTGTCTTCCACAAGTGATCAACAGGAGACGACGCGACGAACACGATATCCGGTAGGATCCTCAGCTGGACAAGATATGATCATGATCTGATCTGATGTCATGATCATGGTTGACAAGCAACGAAGACGGCACAGCGACCGGAAAAAAATCCATTTGCAGTGATAGCAACCATCAGAAACAGTAGGAGTGGCTAGTTCCGCATGTCTTTATACAGTGCGACAACCGAACTCTGATAGCTGACATATGAATCGAATTAGGAACAATATCACTAACTTATTAAATTTAACATCTCGGCTGTTAAGCTTCACCGATAAATTGAATATACAAGGGTTCGCCTATTGTCTCCTGGGCGATACAAGATACAACACCACAACCGATAGATGATAACGAAGGTGGCAACCATCATAATGCGACTCTTACCCCGAAGTGACAGGGAATGTTTTGGAAAACATGGCAATAGTGCCAAATAACATCCCAAAAGACCGCAAAGGTCAATCTGCAAAATATAAAAACACTTTCAGAAGCCTTGAGGGCTTCAACCTAGCATGGTAATTCTCTCCTCGGATTCCTCAAACTTTGTCAAGCCGTCAGAGTGGACGCAAGCGTTTTGGCTGCAATACCTTCAATCACGAATACTATTATAGACTTTCGTAACGAGTTCCTGAATCTATCGAAGACAATTGTCAATTTGTTTATAGAGATAATAATAATAAAGTTTATTTCTCACCAATTACATTTTAGTTACACAAATAAATGAGAGTTAACTATTAAAAAAAAATCCGGGGGGGGGAGAGGAAAGATGACGTCACATGTCCCGCCACAAGTGCAAATCATCATCATCATCATCATCATTACAGCCCAATTATGTCCACTGCTGAACGAAGGCCTCCCCTAATGATTTCCACGCGGACCGATCCCTTGCAGTTGACATCCATCTGCTACCCGCCACCTTAACCAGATCATCCGTCCATCTGGTTGGGGGTCGGCCTACGCTTCGCTTTCCGTTACGTGGACGCCACTCGAGAACCTTTCCGCCCCATCGGCCATCGGTTCTACGCACCATGTGCCCTGCCCACTGCCACTTCGACTTGCTAATCCTCTGGGCTATGTCGGTTACCCTACTTGTCCTACGGATATCATCGTTTCGGATTTTATCGCGTAGGGGGACACCTAACATAGCCCTCTCCATAGCACGCTGAGCAACCTTGAGTCTATTCAAGAGGCCCTTAGTGAGCGACCACGCTTCGCTTCCGTATGTCATAACTGGCAACACACACTGGTCAAAGACCTTCGTCTTGAGACACTGAGGTATTTTGGACGAAAAGATCTTCCTTAACTTCCCGAACGCTGCCAAGTGCAAATACTGACCCTCAAAGTCTAGAAAATTGGGGTTGGGGTGAAGACATGAAAACTGATCGATAGAAGAAAATAAGTTATTGAAAATTAGGGCGTTAAATCCTACATATTTTCCAGCAATTAGTAAATGGTTTGCAGGCTGTGCTAGCATTTGAGTGAACGCTAAAACGCCAAATCTTATATAATAGCTCAATTTTTATAAGATCATCGTACAGGACAATTTTAGTATACATACCAGTAGTGATAATATACTGTGGACCAAATACGCAGTAACCAAGATTTTAGTACTTCTTAATAAAGCATGCATTTAAAGCCATCAGGATAGCGAAACTAAAGACAATGAAAATTTTATTTACATGGGATCTGAGTTGTTTTACACTGGCTCACAAGAAATCCTGGCTAAAATAAAATTGGGATTAAGGATTAGGATAGCAATAGTTTTGTTGTTAACGAATCTTATAGTTTCATTGACCATGGGTGCAATATTTATCTCTTTTCTTTTACCAACGTGTGGGTCTAAAACAGACACTCACTGCCACAGGCAATCTGTCTGGGGGTTATCCATACATGAAATAAGAACAATTAACCAGTTATATAATAAGTAATATTGCATAGGATTTACTTAAATAAAGTGAAATGTAGGGGACAGAGGCACATGACTAAATACCCCTTTTTAATTTTTTAAGTATTTTCAGAACAGTAAAACCATTGTCACTTACCGATATGCTTATGGTATTAATGCACCCCCAGATAGTTTCAGTTTAGCTGTGTGTGTGTGTGTGTTACTGTTAAGGCGTCCCTTAACAGGAAGTAAATAGATGTCATACTTTTACGTGGAAATTATACATTATTCAATATATTCTTTGGGTGTTATTGTTAAATTATTGATTTAAGTAAAACAAAAAATAAGTTCAGTCAAATTTTTATTTTTGTTATTTAATCCAATATGATTAAACTTGTATTTAAGAATAACAACTATCAATTTGGGTCACTGTCTGTGTAACTGTCTGGTATTTATCAAGATTCTTTAAGATACTTAAATGTCTTTTTTATCTCTATACTAAAACTTATTTTTAAATCATCATAACGTTGTTATATAATTACACCAGTAGATAACAAACACATCTTCATAATAATGCTGTATGTTTTCCTAAATAAGGTATGTAATAAGTTTATTAAAAATTATAATATCCCATATTTAGGGTAATTTCCTGAAGTATACGATAGCAACACTGCCTGCCATGGTTCCTAGTTAAGTTCATTACTCATTTTTTTCTAATGTTAAAAAGTATAGATTTGTGATATGCTCACAAAACAATCGAAAAAAGTGTTCCGAATGCAGTGACAGCACACATACACATATTTCGAATGAGCGTACGTTTACCTAAACAAAAGAGTACTAATTGTACCTCACTTCGGCGGTTCCATTTTGAGGCACGGATGGCATATCTATCTTTATATACAGAATATCAATAATACAAAATAATATTAACTAATGACGAGGCAGCATGGACCCCGATCTTCGCCTGTTCCTAGCGGTCAAGATCGGGGAGCTGTCAATGTCATGTCTTGTGTTTTGCTTTGTGAAAGAAATATCAAGGAAGATTAACGCCGCACAATAAATTGCAAATATTTTTTAATTGTAATTAATGCTTGAAGTTTAATAGTTTTGTCCATACTACTCTATGGTTTTGTATCTACGATATTATTTGCCGCAGTGTTGTATTGTTGTTAATTTGTAAACCAAACAAAAGGTTACATATAAATGTAACTTAATAATTATTTAGAAAAGAAGGGAATATTTTGATTGTTTTAGAAATTAAATAATTAGTTCTAAGGTATAAAATATTTCTAAACAAATAAATACCCTATACATGTAATTTAGGGTTATTTACTAACATATGTAAATTTTACCAACACAAATTACCATAGTTTTTAACATGCCTATTTATTTTTTATAGTTTGCTAACATCTTATTTTGAATAATGGAACCTAACGAAAATACTGAATCTTCCGATGCACCGGCTTCAATAGATGCCAAATTTCCTATGTTACCATTTGAGAAACAAATATTTGTAGATTTATTTGAAAAGGATGCTCTTTTAGTAATGGCGAAGTAAGTAATGTGCATTTTAGAAAAATAAAAGACTTCACAAGTGTAAATTATTTTACTATGTTTTAATAATTTCAAAATTTCCAAATATTGCAAAAAAGTATAGATATTAAATAAACAGAGTTTAATATTAAATCACTACTTATTGCAGCAATAGTTTAATTCACAATTTCCTTATACATATTTCAGAGGAATAAATTACAACACAATTTTATCAAACTTATTGTGGGTGTATAAGGATCCAGGAAATCTTGTTTTAGTACTCAACAGCAGTGAACATGAAGAGAATTATTACATGCAAAAATTTAATCTGAAACCTTTGCCAAACCTTGGATCTGACAGGTTAATAATAATATATCTTTATTGACAAATAAAAAGCATACACAGTACATCTAAAATCAATGCAACCATACAAACAGAATGAACAGAAAATATAAACAAAAATGGAGGTAGAAATATTTGCTTGTGATCTTGGGCACACAGTTAGACCACGGAAAGTATAGACTTCCATTTTTGTTACATTCTACCTGTTATTAATTCAGAAATATACTGTAACATTTCACATTGTTGGTATCTAAACTAGGCCTAGTCTGTAATATTGATAACTCTCCCCGATTTAGAATAAAAAATTATGTACACTTAAAGCACTGACATCAGTGTAGCACATACATTTTGTAAATACATAATTGTTGTACAGATTTTACAATTTTATTTAGGTTATTCATAATGAATGTTTATTATTTTTTATTATTATTTTGCTTAAAGCCATTGACATTTGTCTTTAATTTACATAGTGTATCTATATACTGTACATGTACCAGTAAATTTTTTTTTTAACATTTTTAAGTTTCCAGTTATATATACATAATTGCATTCATACATACCCATATATAGGTTGTTTGTTTCTTCTGCCTTCCTGTTCTTCTGGCATGAATCTACTGTCAGTAATTAATGTTACCTATCTTAAACTTATATATGATCTATTTTCTAAAGCATTCTTATAAGTGTTAGGTACATATAGCAATTATTTTTAGTTGTACATAGTGGAATTGAAAAGGTGGCATATAGGTTTATAAATGAAGCATTTACTCTACTCAAAGTACATAGTTTAACATGATAAACAATTTTAATTATAAATAATTTTAAATATAAAATCTCAGGTAGCATTATTTGTTATCAAACTCATCCTTGAGATATTTTTGGGCATTATTTACTCAATTTTGAAATGTTGCTGCTGTGGCATAACTAGACTGCTTTAGTTTGTGATATAGGTATTGAGAAAAAATAAGCAAATTACACACTATTGTCTAGATCACTCACTTCAAACATACATTTCCCCAATTTTAGTTCTTAATTTTATGTTATAATGTATTCAATTATTTTGCAGAGAAAAGGCATATTTAGAAGGTGGTATACACTTCACCTCTACTCGTATCTTAGTAGTAGATCTTTTAAAGAACCGGGTTCCTGTGGCTCATGTCACTGGGATCATTGTATTAAGGGCACACACTGTGCTGGAATCATGTCAGGAAGCATTTGCATTAAGACTTTACAGGCAACACAATAAGGTATGTATATAGTTGATGATTTTATTTCTGAAGTCTACTATGCCAAAATAGAACTGCTACAGTCATGATGGTTATTCTTTATGGTTTATAGGTGTCCCAAGATGTAATTTTAATAATGAAAGAACTAAATTTCATTCTGTATTGGTTTCAGACTGGCTTCATCAAAGCCCTTTCTAATTCTCCAATATCATTTACATTTGGGTATCATCAAGTAGAGAAAGTTATGAGGGCACTTTTTGTTACTGAACTGTTTCTGTGGCCAAGGTATGTGTTTGATTTATAATGATATCTTTATTTCCTAATTGATTTTATCAAGCAAAAGTGATAATATTGATAAAACCTACTATGATCTGTTTTAAAGGCTTTTAATTTGAAAAATTTATGTTATAAAAATAAAAATGTTGATTATGCAAGAGAAGAACATAAAATTATAATAGTTTTTTTATATTGTAAACAGCATTGAAGTCAATGTTTATTTGTAATAAGTTTGTAAAAGGTAGGCACTGAACAAATTTACTTACTATCTGTACTTCACAACAGTTATAGTTAATACAACTTTAATAAATAATTTAATAATTTTAATTGTTTATATCTATTATAGATTCCATGGTAGTATATAATAAAAAGTTTAAAGAGTCGAATAGCTGAGGTTGTAGAGTTGCATATACCTCTTCCTACTAAAGTTAGCCATATACAAACATGTCTCATAGATATCATGAACTACACTGTGAAGCAGCTTAAGAGCATTAATAGAACAATAGATATGCAGGTAAAACCTCCGAAAATCAATATAATAATTTATGTTTGAATAATATCAACAGATTGTAACTGTTGTGATTGTTTTTAGGAAATCACAACAGAGAATTGTTTTACAAAAAAGTTTCATAAAATACTCCAATCGCAATTGGATTGTGTATGGCATCAGCTCAGTACAAGAACAAAGGAATATATTCAAGATCTCAAGGTTTTGAGGAGCATGATTATGTAAGTAGTAATCCTTTTAGTTGAGCGGAGTCCCAATTATAATAAATAGCTTTTGCCCGCGGTTTTGCGAATTTAACCCCGAATAATCCCGAATTTAACGCGAGCGCAGCCGCGGGCAAAAGCTAGTATGATATAAAACTATACATAACCCACACCTTTAAAGGTTTTTGTACACCCCCTCAATTGAAAGGAATTTGAAGTCCATTTCCGAAAAAAATAAAAAATATTTATTTATATATATCACTTTACAAATGATCCCCTCCTCCCTCCAATTTAAAAGGTTTTGGGGTTATATATATGTATCAATATTTTTATATACTTCGATTTATATCACTATACAAACTGCGAAAAATCGGATATGATACTTCCTCCCCTAATTGAAGGGTGGGGGTGGATTTTTTAAAAAAAATATGCCATATTTTTCGTTTCTGACAAATAGTCCGCATACCAAATTTCAGCGTCAATACTTCAAAAATTGCGCAATGTTCCATACAAACTTCCAACCCCCATGTTAGGGAAGTGGGGGGTGAAAACGGGACAAAAAGTAGCCCTCAACCTATTCTAGGTTACCTCCTATCAATATACCAAGTTTCAATAAAATCCGTTCAGCCGTTTAGGCGTGAAAGCGTAACAAACAGACAGACAGAGATACTTTCACATTTATAATATTAGTATGGATAATAGCAAAACAAATCACGCGATGTGTCTCTGAATTATTTTGTTTTTATTGCTTACTAATGAGAATCCACAGTATTCTAAATTGTTGTTATGCTAAGGTCAATTGTGCAATGAAATTAAACACTAAATTATATTTATTGCAGTAATGTTATACACGATGATTCAATATCATTTTATACTTTAGTAAGTAAATATCGAACACCAGAATACGCACAAATAAATTCTGGCTGGATACTTTTGGAATCAGCTGAGCAGCTATTTCGGCAAGCAAAAGCGCGAGTATTTAATAACAAAAATGGTAAATATTTTTTTTACTATAAATATCCGCCAAGTATTTTATGTATTTGCATATATTATTGTGTATATTTTTTGCCATTGTTTCAATTATTTTTTTATCTCGCTGCACTATTTTGTTCTCTTTCTGTGTGCCCAAAGGTTTACTGGTAAAGGAATCCCCCCGGCATTAAGTGCGCCTTTGCACATTTTATACAGTTTGCATTAATCTGAAAGTAAAAGAATACCAATGAGTAATTTAATATCACCACTTTCACAAACAGAATTCGATCCCGAACATCCACCAAAATGGAAATATCTAACCGAACTTCTAGTTGAAGAAATCCCAGATGAAGTAAAAAAGAAAAAGGATGGAAATTTGAATAAAACAAAAATATTAATACTATGCCAAGACAACAGAACTTGTTCGCAACTGAACCAATATTTGACTATGGGTGCAAACAAATATCTGTTTTACACAGCCTTCAGGAGAGAATTAACAATTAACGCAGTACCTTCAAAATATAAAAATTTTAAACATTTAGTTCAAGATTGTGAAAATCAAAATATTAAGACTAAAGTGAAAAATAATAAAAATGATGATGAGGATAGTGATGACAAAGATAAAGATGCGTTGGAAGATGATTCAGATGAATCAAATAAGTCTAATTATATTTTGACATTATCTCAAGTAACGCAAACCAAAAAGAAATCCAATGAGAGTATGTTTGAACCACTTTCTCAAGTAAGTAAAAATTTTGTAACCAGTTCATTATTTTAATTACAAGTATGGTTGATAACGAAAATATATTTTTCAGTTGGACAACTTAGACATAACACAGATAGAGTTGGAAAAACCAATAATTTGTATCCAAACATTTAAAGAAAACGGCAATAGTTACTCTCTTGAAAGAACATTAGAGACCTTGCGGCCGGAATACATTATCTTGTATCACTGCGACGTGACGGCGGTTAGACAAATTGAGTTGTTCGAATGTCGGAAACCAGCGGAAGAGCAGGCATGCAAAGTGTATTTTATGATCCATGACAAAACAGTCGAAGAACAAACATACCTTACGTCGCTCAAAAGAGAAAAACAAGCGTTTGAATTATTGATTGAAGCAAAAAGTGTAAGATTTTACAATTTGAATGAACTGTTTAATTTTAGAACCTTTACCTAAAATAATGATGTATCATTAATGAAATGAAATGAAAATATATTTATTCAATTTAGGTCCATAGAAAACACTTATGAATCTCAAATGTAATTCTACCACATTATTTATTTATTGTTCTGAATATGACTTTATTTGAATATGGTAAATGGTTAGTGACAATCAAATGTAATATTAATAAGAACATCTCTTCACCAGACTATGGTAATTCCTACATACCAAGATGGAAAGACCGATGAATATTTCAACTTGAATGTTGAAGAAGATGAGGAGTCGATTGACACAAGAAAAGCTGGTATATTATAAAATTTCAAGTTTAATAAATCCGTGTGTAATTATTACACATAATATAAATCTTAACACGTTTTTCAGGTGGACAAGATAAAGTGAAAAAAGAAAAGCCAGTAATTATTGTAGACATGAGGGAGTTCCGCTCCGACCTTCCTGCACTGCTTCATAAAAAAGGGATCAATATTGAACCTGTTACTATTACTGTAAGATACAAAATTTTCTTAGTACTAGTATGATATAGATATTTTTACATTAGGCATGAAGACTGGGTCCTGGAATCGTAAGAATTGTTTAATATTATTACAAATCTGGTTCAAAATAACAATGTGCCTACTCTCGTTTTTTGAGAGTTGACATATATTATCTCGTCACAGTCATCTCTCATGTTATATAAATTTTATTAATCTTCCAAGTTAGGTGGCCAAGTTCATTTTTAGAGTACATTAACGGATACAAAATTAAACCAAAGCCAAAACATGCAATTAATATCAACTTTTTCTATGCAACCATTTAAGTAAACGCAACATGTAAAATAGTTTCTGCACAAAAATCTATAGGTAGGTACATGTTAACAACAAAGCGTGACGTCATAATTTTGTGACCATTAGTATGAAGCGTTTTTGGAATGTCACTGTAGATTTAACAATATTTTTCAATGGCACTACCACCACATCACATTGCCTGAATCCTCTGTATGTTAAATAAAAATTGGCCAAGCGCGAGTCGGAATCGCCCGTGGAGGGTACCGCAGCAGCAAGTAACATAAAATAAAGTATTTTTTATTTACCAAGGCACCTACTACGGCTTTAATATGAAAAATAGTGGTTCACCGTTAATGACGTATAAAAAAAACTACACACCCAAAATCGTTCAAACTAAATTTCGTTGTTCGATTTTATGGTGTACATCATGTATATATATTTTTTATCTCAAAATTTTTCTTGTCAAAACCTAATAGCGGTTCACAAAATACATATAAGTACAAAGTTTGAATAGTGTAGTGATTATAAACTCGCGTGCAAGTAAATCGACTCAAGCCTCAAGTGCGCATAAAAAGTGATATAACTAAAAAATGACTTATTTTACCTCTATATAATGTTTTACATAATTAAAGCCTAGTAATTAGGCTTTCAAATGGTAGCATAATATCAGTAATTTAAATAAACACTTGTACTTAGAATGCAACTAAACGCAACCTCCCGTAAACTGCTCTGCGCTCTATTCACAACTTGCGCAACACAACCCCCTATAAAACCCCCTGTAATCGTTTTCTTTCTTATCAGTCGCTCATTAGACGTTGACCTGAACACATCTCTGCAAATTAAAGCCGTCATTTGAAGAAAATTATGGATACAACACCTGAAGAAGCCGCTCAAGTCGTTGCCCTGTTGCAAGAAGGGTTGAACCAGCGAGAAGTCGCTCGTCGTTTGAATATGAGTCAGTCCGCTGTCTCGAGAGTATACAGAAGGTTTCAAGAGACTGGTGCCTTCACTCGGAGGCCTAATACCAGCCGACGCCGGTGCACCTCGGAGCGTGACGACCGGTTTTTGGTCTCGACCTCTCTCCGAAATCGACACCTTACCGGCGTAGATGTGCAGCAGGAGCTACGTCAAGTTCGCGGGGTGACTGTCAGTCAGTGGACAGTTAGAAGAAGGTTGAAAGAAGCTAACCTTACTCCGAAAAGACCCGCTACAGGCCCGAAGTTGACCACAGCTCATCGTCAAGCACGCCTTCACTTTGCTCGAGAACATTTGGATTGGAGCATAGAGCAATGGCAGTCAGTCCTGTTCACAGATGAGACGAGGATGTGTCTCCATGGCAGCGACAGGAGAGGTCGGGTATACCGTCGTCCCGGTGAACGGTTTTCACAGTGCTGCTTTGTGGAAACCGTTGCATATGGTGGCGGATCTTGCATGATGTGGGCTGGAATTTCCTTAGAAGGCAAAACGGACCTTGTTTTCGTTCCTGGGGGAGGCCGGGGAGGAGGTCTGACCAGTGATCGTTACATTGAAAATGTTCTACTGGATCAAGTTGTCCCTTATCAAGGCTTTATTGGGGAAAATTTCATCTTGATGCATGACAATGCCCGATGTCACACTGCTCGGGCCACACGTGATTTCCTGAACGAAGTTGGAATTCACACTATGCATTGGCCAGCGCTCAGCCCCGATTTAAATCCCATTGAGCACATATGGGACGAGCTCAAAAGGAAAGTTAGAGCGAGGAATCCAGCTCCGACAAACATCAATGAGCTCAAGACTGCGTTGGTAGAAGAGTGGGGTCGAATACCACAATCATCCATTAAAAAGTTGATAAGGTCGATGAAGAATCGCATGAGAGCAGTGATCAGAGCTAGAGGAGGGAATACCAAATATTGACACGAATAATTTTTTTATCTTACGCACATTTTGTTTCATTTAAACACAATAACCCCATACTGTGAAATTGTATGAATTTTCAACATTTTTTACATTATCATTAGCATTAACCTTTTTTACTAAACTACTGAATCGATTTTCATGCAACTTACACCATTTTAAAGCTCAATTACTAGGCTTTAATTATGTAAAACATTATATAGAGGTATAATAAGGCATTTTTTAGTTATATCACTTGTTATGCGTACTTGAGGCTTGAGTCGATTTACTTGTACGCGAGTTTAGTTTCGTAGAAAAAAGGGTGTGACATACGGACGGACAGACAGACAGACTTGACGAATCTATAAGGTTTCCGATTTTTGCCAATTGGCTACGGAACCCTAAAAAGGCCACGTGCGGCAATTGATTTGCACTGCCTAAAACGTTTTTTTTTCATGTCATTCTTTCAGATAGGAGACTACATCCTAACACCGGAAATATGTGTTGAAAGAAAATCAATCTCCGATTTGATAGGGTCCTTAAATTCTGGTCGCCTCTACACACAATGTACTCAGATGTGCCGAAACTACAGCAGACCGATACTGCTAATTGAATTTGACCAGAAAAAGCCATTCAATTTACAGGTAAATAAATTGTTGTTCTCCATCTCACTCACTCCATATCCGGGCATATCTGTGAATTTAGCCTAACCTATAAATAAAAAGGTCGGACATCCTGCATTGTTAAGAATTTTGTGTCAAGGAAAAAATACATGTTTCGGATGCATGCAATGCCGGGCACCGTAATTCGGGCTGAAAAGAATAAAAATCCTATGTCCAGCTTTATCCGGAATCCGGGCAATTGGTAACACTGATAGGCTGCACCATAGACATCCGAATATACAATTAGACTGGACAAGCCGCCAAGTTTATACGCAGTCCCAGTGTCGCAATTTCTTTTCGGTTCTGACCTGTGAAAAGTTATTCTATTACTTGGTAAATTTACTGGATTCATTGCGATGATAGCATGTTACATTGCACAGGATGGCATTTTGAAAAAAAAAACGGTAATTTCATCTAATATTCGTGCGTCTTGACTCGTCTCACAGAGCGTAAACTGGCAGCCAGTTATGCTCGTTGAGCTTACATTTGTCGCACTTTAAACGCGGCTCGCCCCATCTCTTGTATTGGGAAATCTGTGGGCTGCACAAATTTTGTTGTTAACATTAAAACTGCTCTCAAAATTAGGAGCCTTAGACAATTCTCCTATGACGGAAATCGAAACAAATGACGTATGCTTGAGGAATAGTATCAAAAAATTGTTCGACGTAACTTGAAACGACGTAATGGAAACGACGTAAGTCGAGGACTGCCTGTATATATATATCACTATACTTAGAATCCCCTTCCCCAAACTTTAAAGGTTTTGGTGTCCATTTCCGAAAAAAGAAATATATAATTATTTTTATATATCACTATACAAATGATACCCTCCCTCTCACTCTAAAGGTTTACATTTTTGTAAAAAAAGGTTAAGGTTTTTGGGGCCGATTTCCGAAAAAACCAATTTTTAGCTTTCTACCTTAAAAGTCTGCAAAAAATTGGTGATACTTCCTCCCCTATTTGAAGAGTTTGGAGGATTAATGAAAAAAAAAATTATGGCATATTTGTCGTTTCTGAAAAATATTCCGCATACCAAATTTCAGCGTCGTACTACAAAAATTGCGGAATGTTCCATTCAAACTTCCAACCGCCATTTTAGGGAAGTGGGGGTTAAAACGGGACAAAAAGTAGCCTTAAACCTCTAGGTTACCTTCTATCAACATACCAAGATTCAATAAAATCTACCTTAAAAACTGCGAAAAGTCGGATATGATACTTTCTCCCCTAATTGAAGGGTTGGGGGTGGATTTTTTTAAAATATGCCATATTTTTCGTTTCTGACAAATAGCCCGCATACCAAATTTCAGCGTCAAACTTCAAAAATTGCGGAATGTTCCATACAAACTTCCAACCCCCATGTTAGGGAAGTGGGGAGTGAAAACGGGACAAAAAGTAGCCCTCAACCTATTCCAGGTTACCTACTATTAACATACCAAGTTTCAATAAAATCCGTTCAGACGTTTAGGCGTGAAAGCGTAACAAACAGACAGACAGAGATTCTTTCACATTTATAATATTAGTATGGATTATGGATTCCAGGGTCACTTGGTGGTTTCAAACGATATATCAGGTGCCGACATTCAACAAAAGCTACAGTTACTCACCATACACTTCCCGAGACTGAAGCTGGTCTGGTCCCCGAGTCCGTACGCAACTGCGGAGCTTTTTTATGAACTTAAAGTGAGTTTATGATTTTTTCCTTAATTTTTACTATGCATTCTCTTTTTTAACCTTTACCGCCAACGTCATCTATAAGTAACAAAAAACGGGCTCTTAAAAATGTGTAATAAACGAATTGAAATACGATTAGTGGTTACTGCATGTTTCGTAGGAATTTTTATTTATTTTATGCTGTGGCGTCCAGGGAACGGCAATGCGCTTATATCGTGGCGTTCAGAAGGTTAATAATGAAAAAATCTGTTCGTTTAAATAAAAGTTCTTACATGTATTTGATACGTTTCGATTACAAATGAAACTTCTATTCTCTTTAACAAAATCATTCTCACTGGATGTTACATATTATTTATTTAAAAAACAAATTTCAGCAAGGGCGGAACAATCCAAATGTCACCGAAGCAATTGCACTGAGTGGGGAAAATACCGCCGATGATATGAACTTTGAGAGATACAATATACTGGTTCACGATTTTGTCCGTAAACTACCTGGTGTTACATCAAAAAACATTTCGAGAATTCTAAACAGAGGCATATCACTTGATAATTTAATTACATTAACGAAAGTAAGTATCAATCGCCTAAGATACTAATATGGAGGTGTAGATTTAATGCTCTTATTTTATTAGATAACTATCGACCCAACCGCGGGTACCGCCGCAAACGCTACGTCCCGCAATATTTAAATCTGTAATATCTTCGAAAATATTCATTCAAATCATATGCTGTAAAGGGCCCTATAGATCTATATGAAATCAACAATGCATTTAGGGTTTTTTTATTGGATGAGGATGAATGCTGTATTGGTTAAAATTGCTTCGAAAATTAGCTATTATTTGACTTAAAAAGTAAACGACAAAAATGATATTGTGGGATATCCATAGGAGATAGACACACACATCGCGGAGTTTTCTGTAGACCTTTTTAATGAGTAACATATTCATACTGTAAAAGCTCTAACTACGGTAAATCTTAAGATTTAAGTATAAATCCTAAGATTGACCGAAATGAGTTGGTAAATGTAATAATTTTTGAAAATAGGACGCCTTTTTTAGGCTTTTCTCATTCGAATTCAGTACATGTCAGGTTTACTGCTGTCTGCTAGTAGATGTTGGTTTAAGGAATAATCATTTTAGTTTACATCAAATAACTATTAGACAAAACACTACGTACATTGTATTATTCCTATTGTATAAGTATCATCGGTTCATAATAACTAATTTACAAATAAATATTAATATTTTTGTTACTAAGAATGTATTTTCACTCATTACGTCGTTGTTGAGAATTTTATAACAAAAAATAGTTTCAGCCGTTGCGCGCCGCTGGGGCGGCATTCTCGCTTCGCTCGCTCGGCTCTCTCGTTTTTGGAGTCACAGTTATAATCTAACCAACATGGGTGTTTATTTTTAATATATACCGTGTCTTTAATGTAATTCTTAAGATTTACTAAATAAATAATGGTACAAGTTTGAATCGGAAACCATTTGGGACATTTACCATTAAGATGTGGTAAATCTTAGGATAGCAAATCTTAGGATTTACCATTGTTCGAGCTTTTACAGTAACATATGCAATGATGTGAAAATGTATAGATTCCTGTACTCTCTTTGGCAGTTCGTTTTTGAGGCACGGATGTCGTATGTATCTTTATATATACAGAATATCATAGAACATATGAGTCATATAAAATCAAAGGCGGCAAAAATGAGATAAATATTTGAACTTACTGAAAATTAAAATGTTAACCCATTCTGTGTTGAACCCACGCATAAAAATGACTTTGGGATCAAAAACGGCTATCGACTGGAAAATAACTGTTTTATTTCGACTACCAAAATTCAGATCAACCCTACTTTGCCGCCTTTGATTCTATACGACTCATATACAATACTTAGGACATTAATTTGATGAATCTCGTAGGTTTAGCCTGCGTTTACAATGTATGGAAAAAATAAATAGACACCTCAAAATAACAGTTTTTTTCCACTATTTAATGTATAAAATGATAAATATAAACCTTCCTCTTCAAATCAACAATTTATTAAAAACCGCATTTAAAGTTTTTGCATAGTTTTATAATTTTAAGCATATATAAGGAATAGGGACCGAGAAAGCGGTTTTGTTTTATACTATTACTACATAATATAAAACAAATTGTATTAGTTTTATAATCAAATATATTGCAAACATTTTAAATTTTTTGAAATGTTATTTAATTTTGATAAAATTTGTGCCTAGGTTAGGTAGTTGGAAGATAATGCTGATTAATTGACAGCAAATCAAATCTATTAAAATCTTTAGAGTAACAAAGCGTTGCTTTACAACCACTGACAGCAGAACATAACGTCGAAAGATTTTTATGATCCAACAATGATGATGATCCAATTGTAATATTTCTTAATATTTACATAAACTACTTTACATTCATAAAAATCATCCTTTTTACAAGATGTCTGTTTGGGCAGCTAGTTTTTTAATATAATATACATATGATGATTTACTTTTGCAGGATCAATTGACTGTTATTTTTGAAAATAAGTTTGAAGCAGAAACTTTTCATTCAATACTGCATGTTCAAGCAAAACCAGCCGATGCCACCAAAGATGAAAAGGGTTTCGGCAAAAAAAAATTCAACTCCACCAAACCATATGGAAATAAAAAAAAGTGTTGATAGTATAAATGTTTTTTATTTTAATGTACATTATTCATAATATAGGTAATGTAAATATAATTTAAAGATGTTTTCACATAAGCATAAAAATGGATTAAATATAAAACCGTATTATTATTTTCGCCAGAGACCTAAAACAAAGGTGACATAAGTTTTGCTGATACTCAGTAATTACTTAGATGAATCAAATCACAACATTCTTAATCTTCCGTTAAATCTATCTAATTACAATATGAAGCAATTGAAAAGGGCTTGGAAAACAATCCACATTAATTAAATTATTGGTATACAATATTGGGATGGTGAAATTACATTACAATGATAAACATCACAAATATATAACCTAATCAAGAAATATAATCCAATAGAAAACCTAACATTTCACTTGACTCCTTACTTAAGAATTTTGTTGAGGTTCATTAAAAAAAATATAATGACTATAATAAAACTTATTACAATGAGAAAAGTATAGCGTCACTCACGATATTGGTGATCTTTGTCAGTAAGTGGAACATAGATTACACTCATTAGTTTCTTGACAGTCGTCGTGCCATCAGCTGCTTTATCAACCTATAGCAAAAACAGAATGTGATTGATTGTAGCCATGCATGTGAACAATGTACATACATGATAATGGAGATTATACTAGTTTGGCATAAATACCAAAAATCCGATAAAGGACAACAGCCCTATTTTGGATTTTATGGATGTTGTAATATGAAGGTGCAATGAGTGTGTCAACCTTTATAATAAATAAGGGTAAAGTAAAAAGGACTGGGTAGTAAGGCAATTTTGGACCTTGGATTTAGTGTTGCAAACTAAGATGTGGAAGTAATTGATAGTCTCACTTTAATATTCTTATAATTGTGTAATATCTCAACTAAAGTGCTAACCTGTGTAAGATGTTGTTCACCCCCTTCTGGACCCACAGGCACGATAAGACGTCCTCCAGGTTTTAATTGATCAATTAACTGTAAAAGATTTTTTAATTTCAAAGATTTCAAAAAAAGAAACAGAAAATCAAATGGACTATATATCAATACTTACAGCTTGAGGTAATGTAGGTGCTGCAGCTCCCACATGTATAGCATTATAGGGCGCCTCTGGAGGATAGCCTAGACGACCATCGCCAACTGCAGAATAACACATCATTAAGGAAGAGTTTGTGTGTTCAGATCTCACGTAGATACTGCATACTACAAGCCACCTTGTGCAGGTGGAGCATTACTGTCCAATCCCTCCTTGACTATGCTGCATGAAAAGGCGCTACAGTGGGACAATAAAGGTTGAGGCTGAATTATTAACAATTTCATTACAAATTAAGAGGTGCATAATAGTTTAGAAACTAATTTAACCTTTTGGCAGTTGAAGCATGTGTAGGAGATGTCTTAGAATGCATTGTCTAAAGTGGCATAATTTTAAATGATAAAACTTTACATTAAAAATATGTGGTTACTCACTCAGTATATCTACTTAATCCTTACTATTTATTGTGTGAGTGTGTGAGAAGAGTCAAGTCATATACTGATTTAAGAGTTTTCACAAAATGACACAGAGAACTTCTTAAATTTTTGTTTGTAACACTCTTGAAAACACACCAGTCAAATACACATACCTCATTACTAGTGGATAATTATTATAAGTTTTTACCTCATATTGTTATTAAATGCCTTGTCCCTTAACTTTGAATATAGGTAATGGAAAAAGCAGAACCGCAGGAAATGTAATAATGAACATCACACAAAGGATAATACTATTAGTAATAATATCCTCTACAAAAAACTTACCAATTAGTTTTATTCTTTCTGAAGACAACAATTCAGGATGATCATTCTTAATGTTCTTAGTGGCCAATGTAACAAGATCTGGTATATGCTCAATGCCTACCACACGGCCATCTTGACCCAGCATGATTGCCATACATGCTGTTAGATATCCAGATCCAGAACCAACATCCAGAGCTTTCTCACCAGGTACTAACTGATTTTTCAGTCTCTCCAAAGCATGCGCATGCTGTAAATGTATGGAGACTGATCTAAATAGATGAGAATAAATTTAATTTTATTTACCACACAGTCAACATTTTAACCCAATAAAAAGGAATTATGAGAACAATCTAAAACAGCCATTTAGATAAACTATGTTGTAAAAGTCTTGTATGCTTTTTCTAGAAAAGTAAAAAACCAGCAACTTCTTCGATAATAAGACAAGGTTACAAAAAAAAACAAAAGTGAGTCAAAATTCAGCCAGTTTTTGAATGGAAAAATTAAGACATTTGGCTTCTCTTCTGTCAACCCAGCTAAGAAAATAAACTAAATAGAACAACTTGCATAGTAAAATGATGCAAAAACCAGTGATCAAAAGAAAAAATACAGACATTACTTTTATTAGGTAAATGAACAATTTCATTACATACTTCTAGTTTATAATATTAAAATTAATATACCAATAATATCTGATTGTTTTGTGAAAATGACACAAACAGCAGCTGTCATCTTAAATAATAATGCCTGTATTTTATTAACTGTCCACATATTTTTATATTTTCACAGTCATAATATTGAAAAAATATAGTGGCATTACAGGAATAGTTATATAGATTTGTATATGGGCTACAATTCAATTCATTCACAAAATTATTCCTGAGACATTGTGAATCACAGTAAAAACATTTAATTATAAGTGGAATATGTTAAAAGCGTTTTGACAGTATGTTAGTTTTGAAGACAATGGTACCTACCATATGTGGAGCACTAATAGTAGCTGAAAATCCAATTGATTGCGGCGTATCATGGTAAGGTGCGTATGGGCAATAGTTTTTTCTATCAACTGCTGTCATTGCAGTAGCAACTGTATCCGATTTTATTATTCCATTAACTGTAACAATAATTTCGCAGTTCATAAAGTATGGGCCAATGTGAAAATCAGTTCGACTACATTAATGATTTAATTTTGTTACTAGTAATTTTACCTCTCAAATTCCGAACCATATCAGCATTATTTACGCCATGACTTCGCCAGGCCATGATGATTGAAATAATAAAACCGCTTACGGGTAACGTAAATTTAATCCATGAAAGCCGAATATTTATTTAAAATTTATTCTACTTGATAAAATCAGTTTTTTTGTTATTTTTAAAATCTGACAATTTTTTTTATTCATTCCATTTAACAGGACCAGGCTAAGATCATAAACAATACTGCCTCATTATTAATATTTGTTTATTTAGTTTTTGATAAAACTAGTGCTGATGAGTTTTTTTTTTGGTTTTTCTTCTCCTTAGAGGATACGGGCATCGAGTTGATAGTCTAGTTCCTCCGACAGTTGATAACTCCTACCCCGGACTTCTTAACGAGTTTCGGCTCCATGGTGGTTTTGTGATTCAGCTGTACGGAATACTGCATAGAGTATATTATATGGAATACTGGGCCGTCCTCAGCGCGGTCTAACCCACTGGGTGAGATAGAGGAGAGAGAAGGCCCAGTGAGTGACTTGCGGGTGTGAGGTGGCGTATGCTGGCACTGGAGGACCTATATGTCGTTCACCCGACTGACGCCGCCCTACGAGCATGAATAATGCAAAATCTGGGAGTTGGGGCATTATGTGTGACAGTTGATCAGTTGACCCCATAGATATATCTATGGTTGACCCAGAAGACCGACGATGATAATAATGGGATCAATATGGGGATATATACATATACTATATATGAATTCGCTTCCATCCCCATAAGTTTCAATAAAGATGTGGGACTTTAAGGAATCCTTACACGGATTTCTTGAGTGAATTTAAAGTGACGATTGTAACTTGTACCGTTTTGTATCATTTGCCAACACTCGGACATTTGGAATAGACCACAAGTATATTTAAAAATCAAAAAACTGTCATTTTCTGCATGAAAATGCGGTTTGAAATTGACAATTTCAAATTTCGCGCCAAAACGGGCTGGCGTGATGTTTGACGTCAGATATGTGAATGTACCTCCTTTTCTTCAAAGAATTTCATACTTTTGCATTATTTTCTCGACTGTCGAAACCTAATTTATAAGAATTTTAAATAACTGATAATGTATGGATTTAATGAATTGATACTCCGGAAAAAAAGCCGCGTTGACCATCCTTTGTGCCAATGTGATCATCTAATAACAACCATATTGTTTTTGACTGACACAAAACCAGGAAATAAGAGGTTTCGAGCTGTGAAGACGAATTAATTATTCATCAAACTATTTTTCGATGCAGTGAAGACAACTATGGTGTTAGAATACTTGTTATTCTTCATGTGCATTATGAAAAACAAACATATTTACCTACCTAATTCAAATACAATAACAAAGTTGTCTATAACTTTTTATTGTAAAGATAAGGAATCATGTTAAAAAGTTTACAAACTTTGTGAATAGAGATGCTCATACCCCATATTTTTGAATGCTAAAACAGAATAATGCATTTGACACCTGAATCAGCAATAATAAAAAAATGACAAATTCTTGTAGGCATTGAAAATACACCAAGTTTAATATTGATTTATTATATTACAGTCACAAAAACATAAAAACTTACACAATAATGATATAAATTACATAATGTTTTTTTAAACAAAGGAGATTATTATTATTTCTTCTTTGTTCCTGGTTTATCTTTAGAGTGTAGTGTAAGTGCCATGGATGAGGACTGCACAGGGCAGTTCCATGTGGAAATTCTCAAGGCAGCGTTTTCCAAGCAGTTTCTGCTCACACTGTGATGAGTTAAAATATAACCTTTTATTTTGCTCACTACTTTAATTTTTCATGTTTGGTGATGAAAAACAATCATTTCTAAATTATCAGTAGACATTATGCTTTGATATTTCAATAAAGTACCGTAAAGAGTCCATATTTCGCATCAGGCTTATTGCGGTTTGTAAAACTTACTTCCGACGAAAATAAATTACAACCATGTCAACATTAACTTTGGTAATTTCCTGGAGACTGCTTTTACAGTTCTAAATTTCATTTTTATTCGAAAAATGCCGATTTTGTCGTTTTAATCTTCACTTTTTACTAAACCTTTAACGTTAAAATAATATGTCATACATAGATGACGTAAATGAAAGTGATTGGTGTTTAAATTTACGTTCCGTTTCAAGTAATTTCAATTCGTAATTATTTTTTAAAAACACAGCTTTAATATAATATAAACCTTACGATGTCCCTTCTTTTATGTTATTTTAACATTTTAATATCAAAATATTCATTTATATTACATTTGCATGTTCCCTATTAGAACAAAACTGTCAATATGTAACATGTTTTATATTTCAGGTAAATTTTGACAAGACCCGACTGGCATCACTGTGAAATTGTCAGAATTTCGGGAAATTTTTTGGCGGGAAAGCAGTGTTGCCACCTTAGCCCTTTTGTAGCTAGATCTAGCACTTTTTAGTATAGGTGAAAACCTTTTTTTAACGATTTAGTCCGAAAAGAGCAATCAAGCTTTTTTTCACTGTCTTGAAAATATTAGCAAATATGAAGTTTTTGACATGGTAAAAAGTATTTATCTCACCGGTCATGATGACTTTTTTTAGTCGAGCTAAAAAAAATAAAGAGAACGGCTTCATGTTATGATTATTTTAATATTTTTAGGACAGAAAATCTTTTGACGCTCAATCTAGCCCTTTTTGACTTACCAAAAAGATCTTTTTTCTAAAATCAGGTGGCCACACTGCGGGAAAGTGAAGTGTCATGTAAATGTGTGATAATGGTAGTTTATTAAGCATGTAGTGTTCGTGAACAAGTGCAAGTGTTGGCAAATGAAACAAAACAGTACAACCATAGATTTAAATATACAAGATAAGCAACTTCCGCGTCAACACGTTCCCACCGCACATATGATCACAATCATATGCCCGGGTTGCACCAAATCAGTACTCAGTGAAACGTCAACAGAGTCAAACCTAACGACGCGCGGTAAAAAAATACTCTAAAATGGTGTAACGTGTTGGAAAAGAATTCATTTCAAGGTCACAAAAACATAATAAAGCCATCCTTATTACTTTTCAAACGTAGGTTTCTAATGTTTGTAATTAAATTAACGTAAAAATCTGTAAAAACTAAAATTACGTTTCAAATATTGCGTTTAAAGGTCAGTGTTACCACTAAAAATCAAATCTGGTTTGCACACTATTGTGGAAAAAAATTGTAACAATAAATATATGAATATAATGTTTTCTATTTTCACGTATATTAACCTCAATGGTTTTCACAAATTATAATATTATCATATATTGACTGCAATTTGAAAAATGCATCAAATCTTTATTGTCTATTATTTTTTTTTAGTGACCTATAGTCTGCATACCAATGTTTAGCCATGTACTTTAAAATTGTGGAATGTTTCATAAAAACTAAATAAATAAGACAAAAGTAGCTGTTAAGTCAGCAACGTATGTCAATTATTAAACATAAACAATACGAGTCCACTAACCTAAATAGCAATTACATAATTTACCCATACTTACAAAACAACATTGAAATTATTTTAAATGTCTAATTCTTTGACTTTGGCCGGATGCACAAACCGTGCAAGGTCATGAAGAAGAAAAAAAAAAATGTCTAATTTATCATTATTGAAAATATGTTTTTTTTTTTTCTTCTTCATGACCTTGCACGGTTTGTGCATCCGGCCAAAGTCAAAGTTATATATACATATTTTTTTTTTTTAATAAAACGAGGAAACGACAAGTAATAGGAAAAAGGTTACATAATACGGAATTTGGATAATAGGAGTAAAGATCAGGAAAGTAACTTAAGATATAATACTGCATTAAAATATAAATAGATACATAACATAAATAACAAAGATATAATAAAAATAAGTGACATCATAGCATACAAAAATAATTAAAATTTTAAATTATTATCTACTATAAATTTGGATAAAACCGTATAAATATGAATATCATTTGTATAAAGAAGTGATTTTATGCAAGAGTGAAAAGGAATCTTAAGGGAGGTTAGATCGAGTAGGAAAGAGGAATGATTATAAAGAGGACATGAGAAAAATATATGGTTTACGCTTAGGGTTTCTCTTCGAGAATTCTCGAACCGAGAATTCCCGGGAAATTTTGCCTTACTCGAGACGAGAAAAAAGTGGTCGAGAAATCGAGAAATTCAGTCAAAAAATTAAAAACTTGATAACGCGTTTGTGTTCTCGTTGCGGCTCTGCCACGCGTCGTGCGAAATTAAATGAAATAATTTGTCCTATTAGAGGAGGGCACCGAAATTTGATATTTCACACGGTCGTTGTAATTATTAAGATTTGAGTTCCTCTCAGGAAGACCCAGCTAATTACGTTTCTGAAAAACGTTTCTAATACGTTATACTAGAGTACATAATAGAAAACGAACGTGTTTTCTCCTTGTCTGGAAACTTTGTGACAAAAATACGAAACCGATTGTCAGATGATGCTATAAATGCCCTTGTATTTTTAAAGGCTTATTTTCTTAATGATAACGTGACATTGTGGGTTAGCTTTTGAAGCAGTTTCCGCTTTAAATTGTGATTGTAATTGGTCTTAAGATTTTAATGATTATTAGATTTTCTTGTTAACTTACGTAAAGAAAAGACTCCATTTACTTATAACAAATATTGAAAAGTTGATACAAAGACTAAACTAAGGAACATGTACCTTACTGTTACTCGTAATTATTAAGCTAGTCTAATTGTTATTTTTTATAAGGAATTAAACTGTCGTTTTATGCTACGTAATTGAAAAGTTTGTAGTACAGACTGAGACTAAAATAAATTATTTAGTATGTAAGGTACTAAGTTTCATTGTGGTGACATGATGGACATTGTTTTTAGAAGATATTTTATTTGTTTTTTTTTTCAAAGAAAAAGACTAGGTATTTAGTATATTTGTTTGTAGAAACTAGAAATAATGATAAGAAGATTTCGCTAGAGTTTTTTCGCTTAAATAAAGTTTTCTATAGTTAAATTAAACTCACATGAAACTAAAAATAAACGTTGGTCATTGATAAATGTTGAATATTGCATAAAAAGTATAGTTTTATTGTTAAATCAAATATGTTTTGAGCTTTTCAATATTTCTCGACAACCCGAGAATTCCCGGGAAATAGTGGTCGAGAATTCTCGTGCTCCGAGAAATAAAAAAGGTCGAGAAATGAGAAACCCTATTTACGCTCCCTGTATCCGTCCCACATTCACAAATATTACTACTAATAATATGGAGTTTGGCGAGGTGGTCTGGGGTACAAACATGACGAATTCTTAACCTTATTAAGATAGAAGACACACGCTTACCGAATTTAATTTTATAAAACCAAGGTTTGATGGGGATTGACTCTTGAATGGCTGCAAAATATCTACCTTTTATTTTACTACTAGATTCCCATAGCAGTTTCCAAGAGTCATAAAGATATATTTTAGGAAGCGTTGCTAGGTCTTGGTGGTAAATTTTATAAGGAAACATGTCTCCACAAAACACTGCATCATTAGCAAGACGGTCAGCTTTCATGTTGCCTTTGATTCCTACATGACTAGGGGATCCATGCAAATTCTACAATCAGTCCTTTCAAAACACACTGAAGAAGAATGCTTCTTAGTTCAAAGGTAACGGGCAATTTGTTATTAGACATAAAAGGGTACTTTTCTAATGTCTGTAAGGCGCTCATAGAATCTGAAAGTACTACACATCTTTTAAATTCATAAGAAGGAATATTCCACAGCTTTAAGCAGACCCATACATTCTCCAGTGAAACTGTTGATTCTGGTGGAAGTTAACTTTTGGACTATATTGTACTGATGGTAAACACCAACTCCGACGCAACCTGTTTCAGGGCTTTTTTTTTTTTTTTTTTTTATAGTATAGGGGCCAAACGATCAGACAGATCACCTGATGGAAAGTGAATACTGCCGCCCATGGACATTTGCAACACTAAAGGTACTACAAGATGCGTTGCCGGCCTTTTAAGAAAGAGTACGCTCTTTTCTTGAAGGTTTGCAGGTCGAATCTGTCCGGAAAAACCGCATGCGGCAACTCATTCACAATTTTGTGGTGCGGGCAGAAAGTTTCTGTTAAAACGCACTGTAGTGCTTTGCCAACTGTCAAGGTGGTGGGGGTGGTAGAGTTGCCGCGTAGATCTATGGCGGAAAGAGCGGCAGGGATCAGACCGAACAGTTCCCGGAGCATCCCCATGGATATGCGATAGAGAATGCATAATGAAGCTACATCTCTACGCAGCGCCAAGGAGTCAAGCCTAGCCGAAACATCACGGCAATCGACAACTCGAGTCGCTCTTCGCTGAATGCGGTCTAAAGGAAGAAGCTGGTACTGGGGAGACCCTGCCCAAAGATGAGAACAGTATTCCATTAGGTCGAACCTGCGCCTTATAAGTTGCAGGCGGTGAGCCGGTGTGAAATACCGTCTCGATCTATTGAGCACGCCAAGCTTCTTCGAGGCTAATTTAGCCTTACCCTCTAGATGGCCACGAAACTGGACTTCGCTCGATATGTCGACACAAGAATCTCGATACTGGCTGCGGCAGTTAAAGGAGTGCTCTCGAACAGAGCGATGTGACAAAAGCATTTTTTTGCGGTGAATGCGCAAACTTGCGTCTTTTTGGGGTTAAATTGGACCAAATTAAGTTTACCCCAGTCTGATACTTTCTCAAACGAGGTTTCGATTTCAGACACAAGTTTGTTTCGGCTTTCAATGACGTTTTCCCGAGAAATGTTAGCGCGGCCGGTGTATAACGCATCACCCGTACTGTCATCCGCATAACAATGAATGCCACTGATTTGTAGCATATCATTTATGTGCAAGAGGAACAGCGTAGGTGATAGCACACAGCCTTGCGGGACACCAGCATTAACAGACATGAGGTCAGAGCATTCGCCGTCAACTACGACCTTTATGCTTCTGTCAGCTAAGAAGCTAGTGACCCATTCGCATAATTTCTCGGGAAGCCCGTAGGATGGAAGCTTTGATAGTAACGCTTTATGCCAAACCCGATCGAAGGCCTTCGCAACGTCCAAACTAAAAGCCACAGCTTTTAGAGGCATCAGTATATATATGGTGATGGTTGGAAAACCTTTCATGGGTAATTATATTAAATTGATTACTAACCGACGGATCATCTTTAGTTACAAGATTGTAATGGATATGAGGTGCTAAAATAAGGGAATCATAATCAACAGTAAATATCGGAAGCATGTTTGAACGATGGAGCGGGGATTGGATTGATAAAAATTTATTTGAAAATATGTTTATTTTATTTATAATTTTGTGCAAAATTTCTTATGACAGGCAACACCACCCCGAAATTGCACGATTGTGTTTCTGTCTTTGTTCAAAGTAAGCAGCGGTATTGTCTTTGTGCCTTGAGGAAGTGAGACAAATATATTTACTTTGAAATATTTTCTGGTTTCAAAGTTACGTCTTTGCAGTTATAGAAGTGGTTACACTTTTATCGCCAGGCGCGCATGGTTATTGCTCCTCTATTTATTTATCTCAATGAGTACAACGGTCTTTGAGTTGTCTCAAAGTGTCCGCGTAAGGTTTTAATAAAGTCCCACATCTTTACTGAAACTAGTAGAGCATTCATATATCTATCATACATCATTATCATGATCATCACTCGTCATCGTTATGATCATCACTCATTTCTTCATCAATCAAACAAAAGAAAATTACTAATGACGAGGCAGTAAAGTGTGTCACCGTAGCCTGTTCCAAATGAAACAAATTAAAAAAGTATTAAAAGAAATATATTTTATAAATCGTATGTTTTGAATTGAATTTTAAGATTATTTTAATTCACTTAAAATATCTTTGGTCGTTAATTACAAAGAAATTTTCTAACTCTGTTACAATGGTGTGGACGGTCCTGTCCACCAGAAGACAATTCGAATGATCTCATTCCACCCCCACGTCATGAATTGTTGATGAACGGAAACTTGGATGAGGCTAGTGACGAAGAAATTAATGAACATTTCGGCTATGAACCATTACCGCAAGGGCCTGATGTTATACATTCCGATCATGATAATAGTGATAATGAAGTAGAGGTAAATTACTCATTGACAGATATTGTTTTTGTTTTAACTAAAAATATCTAAAGTGGCATCATAATACTCAGCTCATCATCGGATTAGACAATGATATTTATTATAAATCTTTTTTCACAAGAACCTCTTAGATATTTATGGTCTAGTACTTTTCAAAACATTCATCAATCATAAGGCTGATTTCATATTATTATATTTTACCTTTTCATTTGTATAGCTGTTTTTAATTTTCTGTGACAGTGGTAAGACTGGTCTTAAAGTAAGGTCTTTAGATTCTTTTATTTGTAAATACTATTTTGAATATTACTAGTTATATCTTACTACTATACCTTACCATATAACTAACTATTTATACCTTTTCATACTTTGTTTTAATCATTGCTGTAATATACTCAAGTTAATTTATTTATCCTTAATAAAGTAAATGGAACAATAAATTAAATTGCAGGGGAAACATTTGGCTGAAACTGAGACTAGATGCATTATTTGCTTATTCAAAGTGAATAAAATAAAATTGTATTATCATTTTAAAACAGTAATTATAATTCGTAATTAAAAGAACACTGTATGTGTCTTATCTAACTCATCTGTTCTATTATATATGATTTATGCAAAGTCTAAACTAAATATGTTCACTTGGAATAAAGACTGATTTAGATATAATATTAGATAACAATATTTTGTTTTTACATTACAGAATATAGATGTTACTCCAGTGCCCCAAGAAAATTTGCCTCCAATTGAGTCTATGGATTCAATACTAACTAGAGAAGTGTGGAGTGCTACCCAACGGTCTGAATCTATCCAAATGGATACTGCAAGAGCAGAACAGGTAAATTTTCTGTGAAATAAAAGTTAGGTCTAATGATATACTGCTATTATCTGCATCTTTTATGGCTTCTCCTGTTAAAAAGAACTTCTGTTTATAAAGTATTCTAATTCTAATGTACATATGGTTCATTCTTATAATATTATATTATTATATCTAAAAATATTGCCTTTTTTAAAATGAAGTCATCATCATCATCATCATTACAGCCTAATTATGTCCACTGCTGAACGAAGGCCTCCCCTAATGATTTCCACGGGACTGATCCCTTGCAGTTGACATCCATCTGCTACCGCCACCTAACCAGATCATCCGTCCATCTGGTTAGGGTCAGCCTAGCTTCGCTTTCCGTTCGTGGACGCACTCGAGAACTTTCCCCCCATCGGCCATCGGTTCTATGCCTGTGTGCCTGCCCACTGCCACTTCAACTTTCAACTCTACTGGGCTATGTCGGTCACCCTGTTTCTCCTACGGAGATCCTTTTTCGGATTAGCACTAACTAGCCCCCCATAGCACGCTGAGCAACCTTGAGTCTATTCAAGAGAGGCCCTTGTGTGAGCGACACGTTTCGCTTCCGTATGTCATAACTGGCAACACACACTGGTCAAGACCTTCGTCTTGAGACACTGAGTATTATTGGACGAAAAGATCTAATGATCATGATGATTGAAATCAATGATGTGATGATATGGGTGATTAGGCCTTAGTCATCCACGCGGGCCAGTGGGATTGGAGACTTCACACACAACTTCGAATCTCTTCGCAGCCGGCATGAAGGTTTCCTCACGATGTTTCCTTCACCGTAAGAACAGTTTATTAATATATCTGAATTTTGTTACGGTAATGTCTGCAATGGCAAATTTGCCTTACCCAAGATCCTATTCAATACCAGAGTGGCACTAAGACTATTACAGAAGAACAATGGAAGCAAACACTTAATATAGAATAGAGAGGTAGAAGTAGATATAATTTTTAGTTATAGTTTAGTAGGATTAATATGCTATATGGTCGGCTTATGGATTATATACTGAAATAGATTTATTCCAATTTAAAAGTGTACCTACAGCCTAAGTGTAGCAATAATGCTAAATAAAGTATACAAGGCTGATACTGCTCGCGTATACTTTCAAATACCAAAAACCAAATTTTTTTTTTTGGAAACTATACGTCGTTATTATGTTTTGCATATTTTCCAGTTATGCGTGCTTGCGTTACTATTAACCATTGAGGACTAATCGTGTATAATTTCCTAACAATAAACATCTTTTCAATAAAATATTTATCTATTTTTAGAACCTTTTCTTCATGAGGGTTTTTATTTAAAATCTATTATCTGTAACGACTAGCGGCCGTTGCGACCTGGCAACGGTAACACCGTTGCCAGGTCCTCCTATTTATTTTAAATCGTTACAGGAGCTCAATAAAAATGGGATTTAAGGATGCAAATCGGGTCTGTTAACAAAAAAAATGTGAGCTGACGCTGATGTCTGCCATTTTGAATTTAACAGTGATGTAATTAGTAAAAATATGTGGCGTAAATATTTTTTTAATGAAGTAACTTAAATTGTTTGATTAATCGGAACATTTAGCGTCCCGATAATGTATAAATCGGGATGCATTCCCGCACTTGTGACGGCCTAGTTTATTCAGCTATTAGCATTTAAGTTGTTGATAATATTGAATAACTATTTGACTGCACAAGTAAATAAATACATTCCATAAATAACGAAAAAAATTATCACAGACTAACTATGCGGATACGGCAGACAGTTTTCTTCCGACTTTGATAAATATATTTTTACATTGCACGTCTTTGTAGGTCTCAAACAAATTATAATAGAAATACATTATTATACAGTGTAAGATCATCTTCAAAAAATTAGGTAGCCTATAGCTATAATTTCATGAGGAACATACAATTAAAATTACTTTAAACTAATTATATGAGTATCTCATGTAACTTTATGTATTATTATATAATTATTTCCCCTACAATATAATTAAAATATATAATATGAATACTTTGGTCTCTTTATTGTTAATTATTAACTATAAACTAGGTACTACTGCATCACTTAGTTCAGCATTATCACATCATTCCATCATTTATATTTATACCGGGTATAAGAGACCTAACATTTGTAGGTAAATTGTCTCGGATGTCGGGCGCAGTGCGGCGTTGATGGAGAAAAATAACTATAGTGACTATCAGTTGTTGGTCTCCATCAAGGCCGTTCTGACATGGTTATCGGTCAGGCAAATCACTTACCATCCCGTGAGTGTCTTGACCGTCCTGTACATTTCGTGACTTAAAAAATAATATTTTAGTTCTGAAGCAAGGGACGGGCGGACAGACTACCTTCTATGAGTTTTTTTTAGTTTAACAAGTAATACACAGCACCCTTAACTAGTTGCCCTAAAATTAAACTAGAAAATATTTATCACACATTGAACTAAAATGTTGCACGGAGACCAAAGCCGAAGAGACTGAGAAGTCCTTCGATCATCATCAAAACTATTATTGAAGGACTTCTTAATCATTGTCATTACAATACGTCGCGTGTCCAGTTTTCTAAATATTGTATAACTTGTTTTCAGTGTAATTGATGTGGTATAGCGGGGTTTATTGACCTCAAAATGATGACACATTTTCGTATTAGAGGAAGTTATATTTTTGCGTTGTCATCGCTGTCTTACTATACTTAATAGATATGTCGTTCCCGTCACCTCACGATACTGTGACGTTTCGGCCGTACCACGCTGGGCCAGTTGTTGTAGTTGGCGGTCACCAGAGCTTAGTACACATTTTGACAGACGTAATTGTGAGTCGGTGAGGAAAGTTCGAATCCCGAAAGGACATCCATACTAATATTATAAATGTGAAAGTATCTCTGTCTGTCTGTTTGTTACGCTTTCACGCCTAAACAGCTGAACGGATTTTATTGAAACTTGGTATGCTGATAGTAGGTAACCTAGAATAGGTTTAAGGCTACTTTTTGTCCCGTTTTCACGCCCCACTCCCCTTGAATGGGGGTTGGAAGTTTGTATGGAACATTCCGAAATTTTTGTAGTACGACGCTGAAATTTGGTATGCGGACTATTTGTCAGAAACGAAAAAATATGTCATATTTTTTTTTCAAAAATCCACCTCAAACCCTTCAAATTGGGGAGGAAGTATCATATCCAATTTTCCGCAGTTTTTAAGGTAGATTTTATTGAAACTTGGTATGTTAATAGAAGGTAACCTAGAATACCTACCTAATAATACCTAACCTATATATATGTGTGTATTTTTTTTTCGGAAATGGACACCAAAACTTTAAAGTTAGGGGAAGAGGAATCCTACTTAGGATTATATATACATATATATTATATATATATTTATTCAGACATTTTACCCAAAAACCTTTATACTGATATAATATATAAATATATATGTAATTAGTGATGTATATATGTATATATATGTTTTTTTTAAATAGACCCCAAAACCTTTAAAGGTGTGGGGGGAAGCCTATGTATAGTTATATATGTATATATATCCACAAAATTGACCCCGAAAGCTTTTAAATTGGGGGGAGGGAGGGGATCCGTTTTTGGAAATGGACTCCAAAACTTTTAAACTTGGGCGGGGGATTCCTATGTATAGTGATATATATGAATACATAATTTTTCTTTATATGTTTAAACAGTTTACAAGGTAGAAAGCTAAAAATAAGTATGATGGCTATTTGTCATGAACAATAAATCTTGCATATTGAAGTTTTTGCAAACCGGCCCGTAAAGCCTTAAATAAGATAAAGAAGGAGCAGTGTTGCAGTGTTGAAATTATTCTGTTTTCGTTACCAAGTGGATGGCTCCATTTTCCTGGTAACGAAAACAGAATAATTTTGTCATCACGAATTGAACGCGGGCGAAGCCGCGGGCAAAAACTAGTAATAATAATAAATATGCACTGACATTCACACAGCGCCATCTAGCCCCAAGTTAAGCGTGAAGCCTGTATTATGGGTACTAAACAACGGATAAACATACTGATATATATATATTTTTGTAAATACATACATATATACACAGAGAACACCCAAACCAATACAAACAGACATGTTCATGCACACAAATGTTTGTACTGCCCGGGATCGAACCCGGCACCCTTGGTGTTGTAGCCGACGTCTCAACCATTACACCAAATGGGTCGTCAAAATCGACATGACTGTATTAATATTACGTTACTTAAAACTTCCTAAAAGTTAATGGAATAAAATAAGTCATGCGAACACATTTTTGTTATACCCAAGGATCGAACCACAAATTGCTACCTCTCGCAGCATTTGCCACATATTCCCGGGCGATTGGAAATAACTTGTTCCCCTCTCAGTTATGCTTACCTACTATTCCTCCATATTGTGTCTAGATTTCTAGCCGTTACAAGGTTAAAATAATTAAGTCGGACAAGAAATATTGCTTAAATTATGAATCTGTCGAAAACCAGCCTCAGGATGGGTGGGACCGGCCTCGAAATTCAAGTTTTTGACAGAATGATAAGTGGTCAACTCTTCTATTATAATTTTATAATAGACTAGCTTTTGAGCGCGACTACGTCCGCGTGGAACAGTAACTTTGGGCTATCGTTTTCATTTATATAGGTGAGTTAAAACAGCAATATCTCACCTGAGATATTAATTTAAATCATATAATGTAAAGGGAATTTTGTTTTAAATTAAATACTCGTAATGAATAACGTAGATATTTATTTAGAGAAGGTTTGATGTCATGATTATGAAAACACCTCAAATAATACATAATTTTAGAACAAAGGTTAGAGCTAACCTTAAAAGATATTCATAATATGCCGTCACGGGCTTTTTTTAGAACTTTTATGGGGAACAATAGAATACTGTCATATAGGTATAACTTTTGCGAAACTTTGACCGTTTTCACAGCACACACAGCGGAAGCTTTCAATAGGAAAAACATCACCCGATTTTGCTAACATTCTGCCTCGCAGCTTCACTCTTATTATACGTAGCGTGATGATATATAGCCCATAGCCTTCCTCGTTATATAAGCTATCTAACACTGAAAGATTTTTAAAATCTGACCAGTAGTTCCTGAGGTTAGGACGTTCAAACAAACTTTATAATGTTAGTACCTAGAGATGTTAAGACAGACAGATGTTACCTCCTAAACATTTTATTATTCGAACTGGGAATTATTAAAAACAGATTAATCATGGGGTTTGGAAGAGTAAATATTTAAAAAATAATATGATTATCTATTCATCCTTTTAAGATAGAAACCTACTTAAGTAGTATTAAAAATGATATAATTTCATTAAGAATGAAACAACTTTAGAATATGTACTAAAAATTTTTTAATTAATATAAGCCATGATTTAAATGTTCGGTAACTATCTGATTATTGGTAGGTGTTATGAATAATGGATCAAGTTTATTTACTTTTATGTAATAAATACCTGTTTGGTAACATACGAACTTTAGGAAATTATTATTAATTGAATGAGAAAAGCGGAGGACCGGGATATCTGGCGCAAAGGGGGAGACCTATGTCCACCAGTGGACTGCGACAGGTTATAGAGAAAGAAGATTAGTTAAGTTTTCAAAATATTTATTATAGACAAATAAATAGTAAGTTTTAAAGGAGTAGTAGTAAGAAGTAAAGATACTTCCTAAATTATGGAAACGAACTTGGTCTATTAGATATTATTGTAGGTATACTTATTATTTGATGACTAACAAATTAACTGAGTTACTTGTTTCAACTGTGAAACAGATGATATATTTTTCTATTGCATTACAACACTGTGACGTTATTTTTGATCGTTGGAAAATCATAACGATAGTTTGTAATTTTTTGGTCTGAAATTGGTACATAATTTAGGTAACCTACCTTCATTAAATTTCATAGATCTTATTGCTAGTTTTCTGAATTTAAATCCAGTCCAGCATTTATCAATATCATTTACATAAAATAGGGCAATATTTGGGAAACACAAACTTGTAGTAACTTAATTGATTTGGTTGACTAGAGGACTCGGTTTCCTGCACTTTTTATTTACACTGTTCCTTTGTAGGTACCTAGGTATAGGTATAAATAATAATATTATTACTTGTTCAATAACTGTGTTATAAAGTATAATTAATTATTTAATAAATAGATATACATACCTATAAACATTCCTATTCCTAATTAATTTGAATAGATTAAAATGCATTTACATTTTAAAGATTGATCCTAGACATGATTTGATTCAGCTTCCATCATGGTAGAATGCATTAATTGGTAAAAGTGAAATACCAATTTGTGTATTAAACTTTATATCCATTCATTGGTGGCTCGATACATAATTTTTCACGTTATTCAAACCCCGAGTCTTCATGACCATTAAAGCTGATGACCCGACACGCGGTCTGCACAGCCATCCCGTTTTGTAGCATGAGCTTCAGAGTTACATATTTTAAAATTGTTTATTTATACGGATGGGTCGAAAACTACCGCACTGAAGGTCACAAGCTTTGTCTTCTCGTTTCGGATGAAAAGGTAAAAAGGGGAATCTGCGTAGAACATTTCCGCGGAGCGTGCCATCACGGCGCTCGTAGCTGCCACTGCTTCCGTACCGTATTCTGGTGAAACAACATTTAGTAACGTTATTATTTATACAACACTCAATAATAATATTATTTATATTGCAAACATAAAATAAAAATATGTTTCTTCTATGGACGGTTTGTACCTATTTTTATTACCCATCTAGGTAGGGTATAGTTTGGTACAGTTACCAAAAAAAGTCTCGTCCATATCCATCCAGCCTTTGCTGAGATTACTCGGAACAAACAGACACTTTACTCGGACAAAATTTAAAAACAAAATTATTTTGGCATATGATCCGGCCTTAACCCTAGACACCTAACCTTCTTATATACACCTTTGAATACACGAATGGTTAGGATTCGTCGATTCGACGAATAATGTTTGACGGCGTATAATTTTATATAATTGTGTATTTGTTCGGAAGTTTTCGTAGTTCATAAAGTACAATATACATTATTATAGTAAAATAAAACTGAATATCCATAATTTTGTTAGAAAATATTATTTTTAACAATAATTTATAAAATAGAGGACTAGATTTTCAAGGTATAACGAAGACACTTGCACATGAAATTTAAAAAAACATTAAAAATTTCAATTTTTCTTTGGTAAACATAAATAATAATAGTCTTATTACTTTGTAAACCCCAAAAAAGAAAGTTATTTTCAAGCATATCGTACACAAAAATCAAGTTAATGTTCACCACAAATTTCCATACTTCATTTTGAGCATTATTATTTTGTCATACGAAGTTTTTGTATGAACATAGGCCACAGATATTTCTTTTTCTGTTCACAGCTTCAAATTGCTCAAGATCATTGTTACACAATGATGTCTGACCTTAACCTAATCCTTGACCTTCCTTGGTGTAAACTCCTAATTAATTTTTATTATGACCTCCACGAGTCGCATAGTTCGAATCCTAGACCGATTTCGAGCTAGGGCTCTTCTAGTCGCAGCAGCTTCTGCATAGTGTTACGTCAAGTCATTAACATTTTGTCCCATTATACAAGTATTATGGCAGCAGATTATATACCTTTTAATAGGGTTATCATATGTTCATCATAATATAAAAAACACACAACGGTCATCGATTAGTTTGCTGCTGCAATTACTGGATATTTGGTCAAAATATGTATCCACATCACCTTCTATGCTATTATAGTATTGAACCATGTGGGGCTTGAGCGGTAAGTAAACCATTTTGGATGGTTCTGGGCTTCATCATGAATCTTCCTTTGTGCATCATCCACCTCTAAATAATTTTCTATATCGGATTCAATAGCTCTTCTAATACACTGGCATCTTTTTCATCCATTAACAGACGTCTTAAATATTCTGCAACACGTAATCGTTTAGAAGCCATGGTAAAAGCTTCAAAGATTTTGCAAGCGTTTTTAGCAATAAAATAAGCAACCACTTTCAATTCTTATACGTAAACCCTAACCATTCGTCAAAACGACGACTATTTTTGTAATATTTCAAAATGGGAAGTACTTACCCACCAGGCGCTATCGTTAACTGAAAGAGGTCGACGAACAATGAATTAAAGAGGAAAGACTTGATGATCAGCGCGCGCGTTTAAAAGAAATAACAATAATAATGTGGGGTGCTCGTCGAATCGACGAAGGTTAGGTGTCTAAAGTTAAGGTAGGTACTTATTTGAAAGAAAGATAGAAAGAAAACAATTTTAGGTAAGCGGGACGACAAAACTCTCTATAGGTACATATGGTACCTACTGTCAATTCCACCGTATCACATATAAGACATTATCATAGGTAGGTACAGACTAGCACAGATTAGATAATATACATACTATAATACTAGGGTTCATGGTTTCTTTTCATTTTCTCAGGTCTCGAGAATTCTCGGGTTGTCGAGAAATTTACACGTACGTACGTTTCTCTCATACATTTTGGTTCCAATAACGTCAACAAATTCAGCGACCTTCCTCTCAATTTAAAGTATCAAATCCATACTTTTATACTAATATAAAAATGTCAAAGTGTGTCTGATTGTATTCTGTGTCTTTCACGGCAAAATGGAAAGACAAATAGACGTGAAGATAGTTAAAGCGACGGAGAGTGACAAAGACTACTTTTTGTCTAGTTCTAGCCCTTCACTTCCCTAAAAGGGGGATGGAAGTTTGTGTGGAGCGTACCGCAATTTTTAAGATAGAAAGGTAAAAATTGGTATGCGGACTATTTGCCAATAAAAAAAATCTTGCAATTTTTTTTTTCGGAGTTGGTCCTCAAAGCCTTAAAAGAAGGGGTGGGGAAATCTCATATTTTCGTTTCGCAGTTTTTAACGTAGTAAGTTAAAAATCGATGAAAAGACCTATAATATCATCTACAGCAGCGTTAAAATAATTTATAATGATTTTGTAACCAATAAAGAGGAACCGTGTTCCCAGGGCAAAAGCTAGTTAATTATAAAACTTTAATTAATTATATTTAAAAGTATAATTCTTATGACTTAACTCATCAACTTTAAAAAATATAAAAATACAATATTATTCAGACACTTATAATGACAACTTTTTTTTAGCTGGTTATTTCGAGCAGCTTCGCTGAGACTAAAAAAAATCGGCCAGCTGCAAGTCGGACCCGCCTATGAAGGGTTCCCAGGGCAGCAAGTAACATATTATAAAATGTTTTTTTTATGTATATTAAACTTAGCTCATATACCAAATTTAGGTTTCTAGCACTTCAGGAAGTAGCCAAACATTTCGATGATCGTTAGTGTGTCTCACAAAATCGGCGTATTTTAGATATCAATAAAATCTAAAGTATTAGAGCTATTCAATTGAGACTTTGGGTGTTTAATAAGTCTATTGATGACATCATATCCTGAGAATATAAACTATCTGGTACACCAGAAACCAATTCTATGAGAGTTCAAAAATACGACGAAACACTTCGAGAAAAGGTAGGTAGTGCCGCCCTTGCGCTTCGCTTGGCTCGTCTTGGTGATCTAATTCCGAGCTCTGGATGACTTAGCTGTGTGATGTCAATAAAACAATTCCTATCTTTCTTTTCAGATATAATACATAGCTAAAGGTATCAATTCAATGCAAGTGTGAGAAATCTCAAGGCCTCTCTTAAAGTTTACCTGAGAGATTTTAGCTTCCGTTGATTGGATGAATATTCTTTTAGATAATATATACCTGTATCACTTGTATAATTCAAATGGGTGTGAAACTCACCGTCCACGGTCATTTTCACCTCGTGCAATACTGCGTCAACATGCACGCCCGGGTTGGCGAACCTGTTGACCATGTGCTTCAAAGTCCGCGCCTCACCTTCTCCGGCGTTTATCCTCGTTATTAACTCATCCTCACTATTATTACTGATCCTATTACTTTCCAACATAACAGCGAAGTTAGCCTCGCCCGGCGTGAACATTGAAGTAGCGCCTAACGATTCCAGTGCCTCTTTTAGATTAATCTTATTCTCTAATTGCATCTTTGGAAATCTGATAACGCATTTCTTCTTCGACAATTTGTTAATATAAGAGTTAATTTTTTGGTAGTCCAGTTTGTCCATCATTTCGGATATGTTCATACGCTTGGGGAAGCGAGGCTTCATCACGTACATCGAAGTGGTACTATCGTTGTACGGCAAGGCAATCATTTGTATACCTGAAATGATGAATACGATTATATGTACCTAAAATAAGTGCGCATTCGGTATAGGTTTATTATTATAAGGCAGCTAATTATATTAGTTTGCATTTACATCACATAGACCAGTGGTAAGATTACCTTTATATAGAGTAGCTAAATATCGAATAAACGAAAGGACGACACGAGGTCTGTCTGCGACAGGTTACCATCTTAATTTGTTAAAAGAGGAAAAAACATTTGAAACCACAGTTTAGAAAAAATACGGCCTATAATAATCGATTCTAGTGGATTCCTAATGCAGGACCTCTGAACTCTTAGTGGACACCAGATCAAGCACCCTGTTTTTCTTAGAGATTAAAGCAAAATACCTATCTAAATAGATGACACTGCCGCAAAATTGTAATCAGTAGGAAGTCGAAGTTTTATTATGCCCTACCTATATTATGGCTGGCCCCAATCGACGACATAAAGCATGATGAACTTATAGAGTTCTAATTACAATTACCTAGTGCACGTAGGTATAGTGACGCATATAAAAATAGAATGCAAATATACCTAATACCTACAATTTGTTTCCTGTGATATCTACGTCAGTTATTTAATACAATTCTACGAGACTTATATTAATTTTTTTTTATCAATACTTACCATCCTCGTATGAAAATATGTAGTTAAGTTCTCCAAAATTTGCCATTAAATCAACCATAACCTCCTTAGATGGTGTTTTAAAAGGCAACCTGTAACAATCACTCGCTAATGATTCACTTAGTCATGCAAAACACTAATTGTATTTTGGTTCAGTTGAACTTCAAATTCGTATGGACCCAACCCAATAATACATTTAACAAATTTACCTTCGTGGTATATCTTGTTTGATACCAAACAAGATGCGAAGGCACATCATTACGCACAGGACAAGAGTTACCCCCCAGTTGCTGGAAATTCTTTAGCATAGGCAATCTTGAAACACCTAAGTCTCATTATACAAACTGGAACGGAGTAAGGGTAGCGGTAAATGAATATCAATGAACTTACAGTCTTGTGTGCTCCAGAGCAAAAGGCTCCGCCCACTGCCCGCTGAAGTACAGGGCACTAAGTAACACCACTTTCGTAGATGACGGCAGTGGTTGCTGCAAAAATTCCTCTATCTTATTACCGGTGTGGTTTCTTACCCATCTGTAAATATATGAAGTTGGTAGTTTTATAGGGATTAATTGAACAGCCTCCGTGATCTTGTAGTCGAAAGGTTGGTTTTAGATAGCTGCGTAATCCGGATATGGTGGGTTCCACTCCCAAGGAGAGATCGCATAATTTATCTACTAGCTAAAATTAGAAAAATGGTGGTTTACGGTCAAATAATCTAGTCATGGGTATACAGTGCGGAAGACCTTTTTCCTGAGGTTGATGATGATGAATCTTAGGTATTCATATTTCAGGGCTAATCCGTGGTACATCCTGCCCGACAACTAATAATTTTCTGGCGATTCGCCAACTGCCATAGTCGAGGCCCGAATCCTTTTAATTATATTATAAGAGAGGTCTATTGCAGCATGACCTCGGATGCTTTGTCATTGTTCCGAGAGCATGACAGTCATTCTGCCATTTTTGTTTATATGAGAAGATAGATAAAAAACATGTCAATAATCCAATCAAATCTGGAAAAACAGATTCTTTGCTATTGCTATATCCATTCAAAAAGGTACCGTGTGTGTATAACGAAATGATTTATTGTTTGCTTATTGGGTTGTTCGGCGTCTGGGTAGAGTAAAAACCAACTTGGGAATCTACCTGCAACGTCATTCATAAGGCCAAAGCTATGGAGGTCGACGCCATTGTTCTCGTACGGTCATCGTGGTATAACTAATCGTACCAAGTACATAATGTGGACAATGTGGTTAAACCGTAAAAACCCATGCGCATTATCGCAAACGGCCATAGAAAAATAGAACTACAAATTGGAACACGTGACGTTAGTAAGTAGGTACTTAATGTCAAGGATCTGAACCATTCTGACTAGAATGACCAATATTACCCTTAGCAGAGTTTAATAATTTTATTGGTACGTTTTTGCTCTTTTATTTCAATACGTAGGTACTACCTATATTTTAAAAGGCAAAATTAAAGAATTAGAATAGTATCTTATAATCGCAGTATAAATATAATTTAATAATAGCGTAAACTCAGAGTTTAACTTTATTATACTCTAAGAGTGTGACGGTGTTTGGTAGTAAAAATTCGACTGTAGGTATTAAAAATCATTTTAAGGTTTTCATAACATATCAGATATAGAAACTGGTCAAATTCCGGAATGACTAGTCCAACGATCAATAGTTAAGAACAATAAAACCTATCTAGGTATTTATGCTCACAAAAATATTTTCTGTTACAAAGCTAGAGGTTGCTACATGTTTATTTTGGGTGTCTACGTTAATGGTAGAGTTTTTGCTCGATGTAACAACAAACACGTATTTGTCAAAGATTTCTATTTGTTAGCTGCCAGAACTTAATTTGTTTTCTTCATTAGTGTTAAAGCATCGTAATGGAAAGAAGTATTTGTTTCGTCTGTGAGCTTATAAGGCAAACAATTGAAAAAAATACCAACTCGTTAATTGCCAGTTTCACTTCTTCCACTTTCGAAAAGTCCGCTTCGCTTGCCTCCCCTTGGTATACCCTGGCCAGGTACGAGCGGTAGACCTCTCGAAGTTTCTCCCTGTGGTCTACGAATACCGCGTTGGCGTACAGGGTCTTCGTGTCGTTGGCGTTCAGCGACTGCAACCGGCTGCCGAAGTCTTCGTGATACATGCGATTGGCCAGTATATCTATGAAAAGACTTCAACTTTATAAACAGACTTTACACAAACAAAACTTTGTACCATGTATATCCTCCATACAGAATCATATAAATTGCTGATTGATTTTGAAATGTTTGCTGGTCATAAGGTGTTTACCAATTTACTATTTTTACTGACAGATAATATATTTCTGCTTTTAAAAATACTAATAATATGCTAACCTTTTAATTAACACCCAAATAAAAAACTAGTCATATCAATGAACGGTAAGATACAAATCACTGTAGGTGTACCTTTTTATAATTATAATAGTCATGATAAATGAAATAACAAAAGGCAGTGGGTAACCTAAAAAGTTTTCAATAGGTACTACAGTCGAGTACGAATATGTTTGTCACACAAACAATGCCCCTAGCGGGATTCTTTGGCAGTCGAACTACCTACATTTGGACCATCCGGTCGACAACATGTTATCGTTACCACTACAGTCAATCGGGTAACATTATACCACGGTGGTAACATTGGACCATTCCAAAGATAATCTTTTTCTTTTTTTTAGAACAACTAGACATTATTTAACTACTGATAAATTTGGCTGAATGTTTAACTCTCTAGCCATAAAAAAAAAACAAAATGTCATTGACAACTGACAATCTGTCAAACAAATCTAATTTTTTTTTCAACGTTATGGAAGTGCTCTCTGGTAAGTAGTGTTTTCAATTTTGAATTTCAACGTGTTTTTCACTAGTAACCGAGTAAGAAATGTAAATATATGTAATTGTTACTTTTTTTAAATGAAAAACAATCATTTTAAGGTCATTTGTAAACAAAATCTGTGTTAAATTTGAAAATGAAATAAAGTTCTCCTAAAAATTGATTTTTGGGTAAATTTGGAACGGCCAAAGTTACCCAACGTTTATTTCAATAATCTGTAATAAGCTGGGTAACATTGGCATCTTAACATAGCTATATTTCTCCATTTTACTCTTCATTACATTTGTTTATGTATAAATGTTAATAGCCATTATTATGTTCTAGATTTAAATATTTAAAATTGTTTCAGTGTATGCACATCTATAAAATGCCTCGAAAATCAAAAGTAAAGAAACCTGGGGGCGGAGCTATGGACCTTATCAAATTATTCGTCAGAGAAGCTAAAGAAGCATAACAATTGATTAAATCTGGGGCTTTAACACAAAGGCAAGCAGCCAAACGTTACACAAATTCCAAAGATCTACTCTTATTAATAAATTGAGAATGAAGCACAGTAAAGCTGTTGGACGACCAATATGTCTAACCATGGAAGGGAAATAATGTTCGGGGATCATTTGCTTGCTCTGAGTGATTTCGGATAACCAGTGGGAATTAATGATTTTAAAATGCTTGTTAAGCGTTACTTGACATCTATCAATAAACTTGTACCGGTGTTCACTGATAATACTCCAGGTTATGAGTGGGGAAAGCTATATCTAGAGACATCCAGCTCTCAGGAGAAATCGCTCACAATATTCCCGAAAAGAGCACAAGTTAATGAAGATATGGTCAATAAGTTTTTTGATCTGTTAACACTTGAAAGCTGATGGTGTACCTCCAGAAATATCTACAACATGGACGATCCGGCTTTCATGACGATCCAGGTAAACAAAAACTCTTATTCCGCCGTGCTAACCGACATCCAGAAGTTGATCCGAAATTCCACAAAATCATGTTTTACTGTTGTTTTTTGTGGAAATGCAGTAGGAGAATTCGTTCCGCCGTTTTTCATATTTAAAGGCAAAAATTGCTGGTCTGACTGGTTACAAAATGCTCCTAAGTCTTCTAAAATGACCGTATCAAAATCAGGTTGGATTGACTCGGATTTTTGATGAGTGGTTAGAAAAACATTTCATTCCAATAGTGGATAAAAAACCGGGGAAGAAAATTCTACTTTGTGATAATCTTAGCGCACATATAACTGTTAAGGCACTAAAACTTTGTGAGGAACATAACATAAAGTTTATTTGTCTCATCCCCAACTCCACTCATCTTTTACAACCCTTGGATGTAGGGTTCTTTTCCTCTTTAAAAACAGCCTGGAGGACAGTGTTGAGAACGTGGCGGCTAACCCAAAGAGGTAGGAAAGCTATTAGTTTACCAAAGAATGTTTTTGCTCAGTTGCTAAAACTTACCTTGGACCAATGTGAATCAACTGCAGGATTAAATCTGATTGCCGGTTTCCGCAAATGTGGAATACATCCAGTGTCACGAAGAGAAGTTCTTCAAATCTTACCTGGGTATGCAGCTACTGACGTTCAAACATCTGTTGGTGAGACCTTCAAAGAATATTTAAAAGAAGTCAGAGAGTCAGACCTAAATATCAAGTCATGTAGAAAGTTTCAATTACCTGTTGAAGCAGGAAAGGCAGTCTCGGCAGAAGAAGTTGAAACATTTTACAAAAATAAGATTGATGAGCAGACCAAGAAGAAAGAAAAACCTGTAAAGAGAGGCAGACCAGTTGGTTCCAAAAATGTTAACGGGAAAAAGAAAAAAACAATAGAACAGAAAAATAATACAGCTGCAGATCTATCAGTCCCAAAAAACATGAATATTGGTGATAAAAGCCATTCTGATGCAGATATAATGAGCAATGTACCAGAAACTATTGCAAGTAATGATGACATGGGCAAAGAAAATTATTGTAATACAATAAATGTGCTACATATTGGACTAGAAGACACACGTGCTGCTAACCCTGAATCAGACACTAAAGAACGACCTTTTGATGACCCCACTAAAGAACCAGAAGAAGCAGTGGCACATTTGGTTGGTTTTGAAAATATCACAGGCGATTTTTTGGTTCATTCAGATGGTGGAAAACTTGTGCAGATAAATGAACAAGAAGAAGTGTTTGAGGTAAACAAATTTTGTGTGTTTAAGGATGAAGGTACCTTGTTCCCTGGACAAATAAGAAAAATAAGTGAATCTTCTACATTGTGTGTCAGCTGTCTAACTAAAAACTTGAACGGAGGATGGATCTGGCCAGATAAACCAGACCTAATTACAATCACTGACCTTTCAATGATTATAAAAGTGCTGAGAGATAACAAAATATCTAAAAGGGGCAAAATCATTTATATTGATGATGACTTCTTGTCTATGGAGTGGGGAGAATAGATGTAAGGAAATGAAGCCCATCTTCTTTTTTGTGTTCTAATTATAATTTGATTTTTTTGATTAAGTATATATACATATCCTTATGTGAAGTTGTGTTCAAGTCATGAAGACTGCAATAAGACTGGGACAAAAGTCTAAGAAGCTTGTCTATTATTTTGATCTCTGTATTAGTCATTACCTTAAATTTAGTATTAAGCATAGCAAGTTATATATGTATCGAAAGCTGAATAAATATATATTTTTATAGCATTTAAACAGTAAAGTTTTATTTAAAATATGTTTTATAAAATGAATTTTATATCTTGAATCTTGATCCTATAATCCACATGCATTCAACTTGTTGATGGACTTTTGGGGCATTTGATTTATTTTTATTTGACAACATATTGTTTACTGAGAGTAAAAATTTCATCGTTATTTATTTAAACATAGTACAATGTTACCCTGTGCTCTAAAATTTGCATAAAACACGAATTTTCGCAAAAATATTTATGATGGCTCAAAGTTACCCCAAACTCAATGTAACTTTGGACCACCTACAAATCAGGGATTTGCATAGACTTCTCCAATCATTTTTTATTTTTTTTTAGCGGTGCCATAACCACAGACTATCCAGATCACAGAGCAAACTGTTCTTTTAATCGAAATAATAGAATCCTAAAGGCAGCGACAGAAAATATTCAAAAAGTGGTCCAAAGTTACCCGACCTGACTGATTCAGATCCTTTTAACCCTGGAGTGTTCCAACACTTAGTACCAAAAAATCACGCCTCGGACAGCAAAAGGAAAATAGTCAACGATTATGACGACTTAACGATATTACAACGATGACAAATATCCTTTGCAAATATAACAGATCTTTTGATATGGAGAATAGTACTTATTTACTACCCTAGATTAACGTCAGACTACCATCACTAGAGGTCCAAGGAGGACTGACCCAAACTGCATTTAGTACACCTTGGGCACTTTGAATTAACAGAATGCCCTTCGAATTAAATCCCCGGCACGTCTCAACAAATTACAGTTTAGTTTTGTGAAGTAAAACTCTGTATCCAGAATTCTACATTCTACAAAATCTGTGAACTTACATCCAAGTGTTCCTCGTACCTACTAAATCAATTAATAATATTACAACATCAAGAATTTCCTCTACATCTCCAAGAAGCCATTCCAAGCCTGCAAATGAAGTATTTCAAGTTCCCTTCCTGTAATTTTCAAAACTCTATATTTCAAGTGAAAAATATTTCTGCCAGTTCAACAACAAAAACTCAGTGAAAGTGCCTTAATTTAATCTTAAACAACATTTAACATTGATTTTCAAGTCCGAAAACATTGGCAGTATTCTATATCGCTAAACCAAGATTTAAGAATTAGCGCGCTACGCTTACAAGATACACAAAGCTGGGAGTGAGAGGTTCTTAATCAAGTACAAACGCACGAGGGAAAAAGAGAGACACGAATATAGGGCCCGTACTTTAAGTACATAATTGTCAAGTGAAGTGACAGTAAATATTTGAATAATTTTGGTGATTATCTATTAATATTGAAACATATACGTTGTGCAATTATGGTGTCGTGCTTCCTGGATGCAACGTACTAGGCGAAATATCCGAATCAACACATTTTCACAAGTAAATATGATTTTATCGTTGAATTTTCGAATCTTTTTACTTATTTCGCTAAAAATCGGCTCGTAAAGTTAAGTTTCAACATAGTTTTGATTTCCATTTATAAACCAAAGGCCATAAATAGACCAAAGTGACTCCGCCTAGGAACTCTACTATGTAGCAAACATTTTATGTCAATTTCATTACAAAGAAAGCATCGCCGTTACTCATGAAAGACTCGATACCTACATTATTTGTTCCTGTTAGTATAATAATTGCATCTAAATCCTTCAGCAAACTTTAAATTAATAAGAGCGTGTACTTATAACCGGTAACGGGTGCCTAAAAACGGATCTATTGTTTTTTTTATTATTTCATATAGCTATGACCATTTTTTTAGTTGCAATTTTAAAGATAGGTTAGGATTAACCTATTCGCCTTATTACAAAAAAGTGATTTAACTGGTTTAAACTGGACTAACTGATTTGTATTGTTACGGTATTAAATTAAACCAGGCTTAAAATGTGATCTTATTACAAACGTAGACCAATCATTGACTAGGTAAACCAAAGATAGTCCCTGTTCTAAGTTTTCGTTCATTCTTTATAATGACTTCGTTCAGTACGACATTCGTTTCTCTTAACGTTGCAATCAACTTTGTACTTTTGAGGCTAAAATAATATTAAAAATAATACAACAAAGGGTTTAGCCGGATACGTATGACGAGTCGGCCCCCAAATAGGAATCGATATCAAACTTATGTTTTAATATTGTCTTGATGTTCAAATACGATTTATGTACTTTTTGCGACGACGACTTCCGTTTTGACCTTGAGATAGAGAGCAAAATATCCGTATGCTTGACTACTACTGAATGTGATGTATCTCTGAAGCTAATTAAGATAAAGAAGTGAAACCAACGCGAGGTGTTAGGTTACATTACAGAGTATATTACATATATTTTTTTATAATTTTTAGAATAAAAAATTATATTAAAAAAATAAAAAATAAAAAAACATATTTTTTTTCTGAGTTCTCTGTGACTTACAATCACGAAATTAATATATGTTATGCTCCTTTATGTGCTCTATTACCCATAAAAATTACGTGAAAAAAAAGTTGGTGCAACACAACGAAAAAAAATTATATGTGATTCGCGCCTTGTAGTGTGAGTCTATAAACATGACTTTATTTGACACGCGCGGGCAAAATTGTAAACAAACAAGTTCGAACTTGTTATCGCGCTGTTTATTGATCGTTTGTTTAGCTAAAATCGCAGTCATTTGTATTACATTAGGAGGCAGTTTGTGACTCAAATTCTGTCATAGGTATTTTGTTGTATCAGCATTTTAAAATTATTAACTATCGAACCAAATCATTATTAAGTAATAATGTCGAGAAAGTGTAAAAATTGTAACAAGTACCTGTGTAAGATACCTGGTTATAAAAAAATTATAAAGAATGAAGAAGAAGCTAAGGTGTTAGTGACTGTTTGAATAAAACCGTAATAGTTAATGATATTTTTTGTAAGAAGTGTCGACTTCTCCTATATGTTAAAAAAAAGCCTCTACTTCTAAATGTGCAGCATTTAACGATGTATCTTCAAGCATAAAAGAACCTGGTGAGAATTAGCGACTAGAGAAGTGCCGGAAGAAACTTACGTTTACTCTGAAGATTCTGATAACAGCAGTGACAGTGATTTACATATAAATACCATCTGAGTGATAATTATATTGAAGTTCCATTTCAACGTGTTGCATCTACTCACAAGTATTGCATTATATGTCGAAAAACAACTGATCTCAAAACAATATGTTCGGAGACACGAATACAATTGTTTATTAAAAAACAGATTTTCATACCAAAAGGTGATCGTTGCTGTTCGATGCACTTAATTGGAAAATATTTTTATGAAGATGATTTATTACGTCTCCGCACAGTCTCTAATACTAGTAACATAGAAAAAACTGAATTGACACTATTTTTCAATACGCTGTCAAATAAATCACAGTCATCAATATTTGATAGAATGAACGAATTAGATATGTCTGAAGATCAAGTAAAGACTTTAACTGGATTATCTTGGGAAAATATATTAAATCTAAGATCATTACTTACATCTATGCGAGATACAAGCACGCGGTCTGTTACTCAAGCTTTAATTATATTCCTGTTTAAACTAAAGACCGGCAATTCAAATGAAACAATCGCAAGTATTTTTGGTTTACCTTACGGCCAACAAGTTTCAGAATATTTCACGCAAATAATGACAAGTTTTGAAAAAGACATTTTACCGTACTCTTTTGGATATAACGCTGTTTCTCGACAGCAACTTATAGCGAACACCAGTAATACTGCAAGAAAATTATTAAATGTCAATGAAAATCAGCTTGTACTAATTGTAGATGGTACATATGTACGACACCAAAAAAGTGAAAATAATTATTATCAAAGAAGATCGTACTCAGGACAAAAGAAAACACACTTATGTAAGCCATTTACAATATGTACGACGAATGGTTTTGTCGTTGATTTGCTGGACCTTTTTACGGAACTCTAAATGATGCTTCAATTATGAAAGTTATTTTAGAGAATCCTTCAGGCCTAAAAAAACTTTTGTTACCCAATGATACATTTATTGTAGATCGCGGATTTAAAGATGTCTTGAATGACAAGGGTTTCAACGTTCTTATGCCGGCTTTTAAAGGCAATAAACTTCAACTCAGTACAGAAGAAGCTAATATATCAAGAAATATTACGAAAATCAGGTGGGTAGTAGAAGCTGTTCACGGTAATATTGCCCAAAAGTATAAACTTCTACATCATTCTGTCGATAATAAGATGTTGCCAAAGTTGAAACTGCTATGTAAAATTATTGGTTTTCTGCACAACACTTATATGAAAAGACTTAATTCGGACGGTAGTTTAAGTGACATAATAGTACAATATATGAAAAGTAGAATGGACATGGAAATACTTTGAGTCAAGAAGTACAAAGTCAGCGTTGGAACCGAAAAAAAACTACACTGAAATGTTTAACAGCATCTGAACTACTTGATTTTCCACGTTTAACTGAAGATCAGCTCAAGATTTTATTCACAGGCTCATATCAATTTTCACAAGCTATATCTTACTTAGCCGAAATAATGGACGATCAAAATAATCTCTCAGTACAATATGTGAAATCAACACCTAATATCATCAAAGCAGAAGTGAAATCAAGACATATAAATAGAAAAGTCTATCGAATTTACATTCACTATATTTCCGAAGGTAATGACTACAATAGTATTCTACGTTATTGCTGTGATTGCCCCAATGGCGAACGTACAGTGGATGCTGTTCTCATGTAGCACTATATTATTTATTATCTATCATATGGACGATATTTGTCCAGAATCGTACGTCCTGCTGAGGTCCTAACTAAGTTATTTGCGACTGAAAGTGTTCCGATTGTAATTAACTACAACAGTGACGATGATTAATATTTTGTTTCTTGTATTTTGATTGACAAGAAAAAGTAATAATAATTAATATTGAACATTGGCTGTTTTTTGAAAATTTTTTTGTTTAACTATTAAACCATCGCTTAAGACTATTTACTTATGTTTTAAAACGAACTGATGTGCGAAAAAAAACAATGATGTAATGTACACTTTATAATACAGGATATACCATAAGACAGAAATCACATATAATTTTTTTCGTTGTGTTGCACCAACTTTTTTCACGTAATTTTATGGGTAATAGAGCACATAAAGGAGCATAACATATATTAATTTCGTGATTGTAAGTCACAGAGAACTCAGAAAAAAAAATATGATTTTTTTATTTTTATTTTTTTAATATGATTTTTTATTCTAAAAATTATAAAAAAATATATGTAATATACTCTGTAATGTAACCTAACACCTCGCGTTGGTTTCACTTCTTTATCTTAATTAGCTTCAGAGATACATCACATTCAGTAGTAGTCAAGCATACGGATATTTTGCTCTCTATCTCAAGGTCAAAACGGAAGTCGGTCGCAAAAAGTACATAAATCGTATTTGAACATCAAGACAATATTAAAACATAAGTTTCGATATCGATTCCTATTTGGGGGCCGACTCGTCATACGTATCCGGCTAAACCCTTTTAAAGCAATATTTCTTCTTTTAAGTTCCAATCCGTCAAACAAGTTATAGTTTTTTTAAAATAATGATATATTTATTGATCCTATGACACGGAGCGAAGTTAGCGCGTAATTTGAAAAGTAATTGACTGTCAAGAAAGAGCTCTATTGTTCCTATAAAATACCATGCAAATAAATAAAGGAATTAGTTATATTGTGTTAATAAAGTTGTACTGACTCGAAGTATTACTATTTTTGTGACTCTGTATGAGAAGTCGGGTTAAAATTGTGAAAATAAGTCGGAAACAGCAGAAAAAAAGTAAGATGAAAATTCGAGGTCTAAAGAAAAAGCAATGATATTCTCTATATTTCATCATTGAGAAACAGCAGTAAAATATTGTGTAACTACAAGCGATGCAAAGTTCCATTTCACTGCAATTTTGATAAACAATCACAAAAAAATTACATAATTGTATTAAAAACTGAAGAGTGGAAGAATATATCAATCAAGTAAGTTTTATATATACTAATTGCTTTTACCTATCAGGTAGTGAAACATATGATTTCTTTATAATTTAAATGCAATTGAAGTTCAATATATTTCACAATAGTAAATGTACATTGACTCAAGTCTTGATTTTTTTACATAATGTAGTAAACTCGAATTGATCTTGTAAATATTAAAGTATAGAATTCAAACATATTTAATATAACAGATTTGAAACATGTAATAAACTAAATTATCTTTAATTGTAGATTCCACTTATCATGGTGGCTAAAGCAAAACATATGTTTGTAGACTGGCCATTATAAGGAACTAAGGAATACTTTTGTTAAATGAGTTAATTCCAGTATCAACTGATATAAAAAGCAAGGTGAATAGTCAAATAAAATGAAAGTAAAAACTTGGGATGAAATATTATATTTTATGTAACACAAATATAGTAGGGTACAGAGAGACCCAAAATTAAAATGATAATAAACAATACAATTTTTATATGTATATAGAAATTATCTAATAACTTTGACAAGCATTCTTAAAAAATCATACTTTCTTGCCCCATACCAACTTTACATACTTATATCACTATTGTTTTTAAAATCACATTTTTTTTCAGTAATGAGTTCAAGAAAAGGCAGCTTGAAATGGTGGAAGTGGAGTGGAACTGATGTTAAATGTTAAAATTGATTTAATTTAATTAGAAATAGTATTGTTAAAATGTATAATGTACAAAAAAGATTATTAAATAAAATGTTGGTATAAAATGTTTGTTATTTATAAATATTGATGTATTAGCAAGAGAACAAATAAACAAGTCTCATGTAATATCCTTTCCTTTTATTAAATATCAGACTACCATCAGCATACATTTTCATTGAGCACCATTTACATTTTTAAAAATACAACACTGTTGTATTTTCTTGTTTTTTTTTTCAGTTCCTTTCTGTCCATTTATGGTGACACTTTTTTGCCACTATTTCCATATCTTACTGATCAGTTGTACTAAAAGCACGCCATGTACCTATATCGGCTGCATCATCATGAATCTAATGAAAATTAAGCAAATATTTAAATTTCTAGATAAACTGACATGTATTCAATTACTTTATGGCGAGCCCATTTGGGTATCAAAGGCCATTCATGGGAGTCTTTGGTGAAAGGGTCATGTAAAACATCAACAATTTTTTGGCAAAACGTTTCGTAATTCTTAATATGGCCGCTGCACGTAATTCAAATTCAATACGCCGAGAGGTCTCTTATACCTTAATTTTAAAAACCATTAAATCGACATAATTGATGATCGTAAACTAAATACAATATTACAAAAAATCTAAGTATAACCTCAAAACAAAGTTAGTCCACTGTTAAACTAGGTGTCACACGGGTTTAAATTTAGCACCACAAATAGTCCGAACCTAAGCGTTAAACCTCATTTTGTAATAAGGATTTTTTTAGTCCATGGCTTAAACCAAGTTTAATCCCAGTACTACATTTAGTCCACGTTTGGAATAAGGCGGATTATGTCTGAAATCTACCGTGTCTGTTGAATTTATATGACTGCGGCAGTTAAAGGGTTACATGCAGCGCACGCTACAATTCTTAATCTATGGTCTCATCTAATAAAACCGTCAATGACAATTTACTGTAAAGCTGTCTGATCTTACCTAAACTTATCTTAGGTGTGCAATTTATACAATTTATTTAAAGGTTAAACTTCCACGAAGGAGACCGGTATCTTCCTATGTCTACAGAGATATTTCTCCTACGCCAGAGGTAGTGTCTCCATCATCTCTTACTGCACCAACACCTGGGAGCTCCACCCTAGTTCAGTCTTCAAGGATGAAAAAAATTATTGACCGTAATACTCGACTAAAACAAAAAATTCTGGATAAAAATAGGGCTTAAAGAAATTTAAAGAAAAAGTTAAAAGGATGCAGAATCGAATCCTTTCTTTACAAGAAGTTATTAAAAAAATAATATTAGGCCAGGGTTGAAAATCATTGTAATGATGTTGAAGTCGCATGCCGCAATGACTTGCTGCAAAAATTAGTAGATAGAGTAAATGGCAGAGCCACCGGAAAAATAAGTCACACGGCTGAGTATGATGAAAAACTTAAGAAATTGGCATTAACTATACATTTTTACAGTCCTAGGAGCTATGCTTATAATAGAGATAAATTCGATCTATGTTTACCACATGTTAATACCTTGCAAAAATGGTATTCTCGTTTGAATTGCGAACCAGGGTTTACAAAAGAATCATTCAATACAATTTCCGAAGTTGTTAAATCGAAACCGATTTTCGTTAACCTAACTTTTGACGAAATTAAAATCAGAGAAGAAACCGAATTTGTGGGTAAAAAGCATTATGGATATGTAAATATAGGAAATGATTTATGTGGTGACGAGATAGATGTTGCTAAGGAAAATTTTTATGGTTGTCGCTGTGAATGACTACTGGAAATTTTGTTGGTTTTTTTCCGGCTAAAAGCTTCAGTGCTAGTGAAAAAACAAGATTATTAAAAATATGTCTCGATTTATTGCGTGATACAAATTGTGACGTAGTTGCTATAACATTTGACGGCATCGCCTCTAATCTTTCTATGGCTCAATCGCTTGGTGCATCTCTACTTAAACCCCCTTATCAACCATATTTTATGCACAACGGTAAAAAGTACAACATTTTGTTTGATCCAAGTCATTTAATAAAACTAATAAGGAATTGTTTTGCAGACCGCAAAATATTTTATTATAATATGGAACGTAAATTTGATTTTAGATATGTCGAAAATTTGCAGTCTTTACAAAAACGCGAGGGCCTACATCTCGCAAATAAACTTTCGGCGCGGCACATTGATTTCCGAACTCAAAGAGAAAGTAAGGTTAGCTACCAACTGCTTAGCAGGTCAGTGGGTGTTGCGATTGATGTTTGTAATAGAGATCTTCATATTGATGAATTTCAGAATTCTGAGGCAACAGTGCAGTTCTTCATCACGTAAATGATATTTTGATATATTCAATTCAAAAAATTTGAACAATTATGGGTTTAAAAAACCGCTTTGTCCGAGTAATAAAGAAGATGTCTTTTGCAAAACTGATGAAATTTACAAGTATTTTCAATACTCAAATGTGAAGATGGTAGATATTTAATAAATACGCAGAGACGCCTTGGTTTCTAGGATTTATTCTTAACATTATTTCACTGAAATCAATTTATGTCAGTTACATAGAAAAACATGACCGCCTAAAGTTTCTTCCAATATATAAATTGTCGCAAGACCACCTAGAAACATTTTTTAGCGCCATAAGATCTAAAGGGGATTTAATAATAACCCCACTGTAAAAAACTTATTTCCGCGTATAAAAGACTGTTATGCCATACGGAAATAAAAATAAGCGAGAGCGGCAATTGCTTAGAGTTAGAAAAAATTACAGTTTTGTCTACTAGTTCCATATCCACAATAGATAAAATTAATTATTCATCAAATTATAATAACATTTTCATGATGATAGTCAAAATGAAGATACTGCTTTCGATGAACAAATAGTGTTTATAGATAATACTGCATCCTTGTCTGAAATCGTTATGATGATTTCATACATATCGGGATTTGTGGTAAGAAAAATAACGAAAAAGTCAAGTGTGACATTTGTGTACAAAGTTTAGTATCAACGTCATCTGAAGTATTATTTAACTCTCTAATAGTAAAAAGAGACTATTCAGAAACAGACGGCGTTATCTTACATATCCATCCAAAGACGTCATTACGTTATGTCGTTACGCTGAAATTATTTCAGAGAAAATATGAAAAATAAAGCTGTTACAGAACTAATGTTTGCCAAAGTGTTCTGTATATTCTTCGAAACGTTCAATCGCTTTTTCATAATTTAAGAAAACATATTTTGATCAAGATCCATTGGATAACCACAGATATTTCTCATGAAAACCATTATTGAAATATATTTAAATCTAAGAGTGAGACACGAAAACAAAATAACAAAACTCAGCAAAGAAACTATTCGAACATTCCTCAACAAAACAGTAATATTCAAAGGACAATGAATAAATAAATTAAAAAGTACATAGTCTTTTAAATTAAGCATTAACTGTATACAGTTGATTGTTTCATCACAATTAAATCCTTATTGCTTTTCAGTACAAAAATTCCGTTGATTTACATTATAATCGATAATGAGATCTTGTAGCGTGGACAACACTATTTGGAACTTACACATAGACATTCACCAACACATATATACTTCAAATTGTCTCGCCTCTAAGCCGCCTTTGTGTATCTTGTATATACTATATCTATGCGCTAAACACTTTATTTGTTTAGTCTATCTCACCTCGCGTAACTTTATAACATGCCTAAAGACGAAATGTCTTCTACAAATGAAATTGATCTTAACATCCTTATTAAATTCATAAATAAATTCGATGGTAATCGCGAAAAATTAAATGCATTTTTAAATAATTGCCGCAATGCCATTAACCTAGCATCTCCACACCAACAAGATATTTTATTAAAATTTATTTTAAGTCAACTAGAAGGACGTGCTGAAATAGCATGTTCCATTAAAGAATTTGATAATTGGTCCCAATTAGAAGATTTTCTTAAATCCCAATATGGGGATAAAAAACATTATGCTGCTTTGCTTTCTGATTTACAAGAGTGTCGTCAGCTACAAAGCGAGACGGTAAACCAATTCGCTCTAAAAATTGAATCATATTTATCCAAACTATTAACAGAAATAAATATTTCAATTCCTACTAAAAAGAAAGGTGAATTGGCTGGTCGTGTCGCAGCTATGCAAGATCTAGCTTTACATACTTTTGTTATTGGTCTTAATCCTAGGTTGTCTACAGTGGTCCGTTGTCGAGACCCGGAAACATTGAACGACGCTATTAATTTTGCAGTTTCTGAGGAAAAAATATTTCAGGCGAGCTCACGACGTAATGTCGGTCATTTTAATAATTCTTTTTTCAACACTCACCACGTTATAATAAATTCAAAGCGCAACACGGTGTGAATAATAATAATAATAATAATTCTTTTAATTCTAATGGCTTCAAATTCAAACCTTCCTTTACTACCTTAGTGTGCCAATATTGCAAAAATCCAGGACATTCTATTGATAAATGCCAAAGGAGGGAATACAATAATAGGAAATTCGGTTTTCACAGGAACAATAACCGCCCATCACTTCCTACTCATAATCAAACTATTAATACTATTTCTAAAGAAGAGTACGGAGTTGATGAGACGGACAATTTAAACGAATAAAGGGCTCCCGGCGGTGTCTCGCGAGTCCAAAAATCCGACCTTTATTACGAAATCCAAATGGCACCTCGAACTTTACTAATTCTAAACGATCTATACAGCAGGGTAACCAGCCCCAAAACGGCAGATCGCATTATTCTAATTCAAACCGATCTATACAGCAGGGTAACCAGTCCCAAAACGGCAGATCGTGTTCCTTTAAATCATACCGATCTATACAGCAGGATAACCAGCCCCAAAACGGCAGATCGTGTAATTATAATTCTATTCGGTCTATACAGCAGGGTAACCAGCCCCAAAACGGCAGATCGAACTTCCCTAAATCTTATAATAAGAATTCTAAACTAAATGAAATCAGTAGTGCTAGAAGAGTCACTACTTCCAATTCTAAAAATAAATCCTATGCCAAAGATACAAAAGATGTATCTAATAATAATAATAAATATAATAAATCTCTTTCTATATCTAATAATTATAATAAACAATTACAATCTCTCTCTGTATCTACCAAATCTAACGTTTTAAGGAGTAGGACTAATCCTTCTATTAATCCATCTACTACTCCTTCTACTACTAAAGAGTTTGCAGATTACTCCTCCAATAAATCTGAAAATAAAATACAAAATAACAATAACATAAAAACTAATGTTAAAATACATAACATCTCAACAAATATATCAAGAAAATACTTACCTTATATTGAAGTAAAAACATCTGTTTCAACTAAACCGCTTATGCTTCTCATTGACAGTGGTGCATCCATTAGTCTCATTAAAAAAACATCTATTAATATTATGCCTAAAATAAAACAAAATTTTATACAATTTACAGGTTAAGGTACTACAGATAAACCTATGAAATCATTAGGTCAAATAACTATTAATTTTAATACTTTTTAAATATGAATTCCACGTTATTGATAATATCGATTTTCCATACGATGGTATTATTGGTAACGATTTCTTATCAGAAAATTATTCCAAAATTGATTTCTCTAACAATACACTTACAATAAAACAAATAAAATTTAAACTTAAATTCAATGAACCAATTTATACAATTGCTCCTCGTACAGAGACAACAATTGAGTGTGTCGTGAAGCGACAAATGAGAAGACCAATAATAGAGGGATATGGAATTTAATATAAAAGACCTAATACAAAATAACTAAACGTGGATGGGGAATGAGTGGAGGTGTTTCGACTTGGACTTTGAGTTAACGATAAATGTGGAATCAACTGATAGCGACACTGAAGAGTTTGAAGATAGTGACACTTCTGACGATGAATAATAACTAATGTTAATTAAACTTACTATTAAAATATTTGTTTTATTATCATTGTTGGTTTCGAGGAAAAAAATAATTTTAACATTGATTATTTGTATGCTAACCTTAGCGCGTCCACGCGCACGCACACATTTACACGTATACAGATAGGACTTGAACACAACTAAGAGCTACGCGCGTTCGTGAATTGCAAGAACTATACCAGGATACGGCTTCATGATGTGTCTTTGTAATGGGAATGCATCATCTGCTACAAATACGAATGGCAAATCCTGTTGTCTTCCTGGAAGGTTTCGGTCATTAGGAATATTTAATTCATTATTTGTAGTCTCTGATATAAAGAAGTTTTCTGAAAACTCCGCCATCTGATATTCTGCCTGAGCACCAACATCGGCGAATATAAAATTGTAGTTAGCGTCTACGATGGCATAACACCACACTGAATAGATTAAATTTAAAAAGTCGCTTCCGCTTTTAATAGTGCTTGTATGACGCAGTGTTTCCCATCTACAGCGCCAATACAGTTTGGGAAATTCCACTCCTCATTGAATTCCTGGGCGATTGATAGCCATTCTTCTTCTGTTGACGGTGTCTGAAATGAATAAACAAATATTTTAGGGTGTATATTAATGAAACCGTTTTTTTGCATAGGCTGATGAGCAGGAGAATGAACGAGATGAAGAAGAAGCTGCAGAGGTGGACCCTAATTTAGATACACAGTTAGATTCAAGAAGTCATCCACAACCTTCAACATCACAACAATCAGGACACACGACAATACCACGAAAAACATGAAGACTCTCAGGTAGCCGAAGCCTACCATATTTAAAAGAAACACATGAATCGATGAAAACAAGAATAAAGGACAAGAGTCAAGCTTTTGGAAATCTTGTAGCTTCAAAACATCGTGAATATTCAAAAAGAACGAAAACGTATGTTGAACATTACATAAATAATATACTGTTCGACGCTGATTTGGGGAAATTTGATTATGAGCCAAGTTTTGCATCAACTCCGATGTCTTCATATTCAGACAGTTCATCCGTTCCGTATTCTGCAGATCAATCTCTTCCACCCAAACAGATAGAAAACAGTTCAGAAAACATACAATTACACATTTCAGACGATACTGCAACTGAAGAAACCAGAGAGACTTTGCTGCATTATATTACAAGTTTTAAGTAACACCTATTAGTACCTATCCTTTCTAGTAACTTTTTGTGTATCTACCTGTGTTCTCCGCATTTTTTTTTCGAATAAATATTTTAAAATAAATTGTCTTAGTTTATCTACTTAATTTAACGAATAATTCCTGCTAAGGTGATTTTTTATATTAATTCAAAAGTATAAAAGTAAAAATTATTTACCTTAGCATAGTCTTGCAATGCTTCATTTATTGCAGCACATACTTCAGATATAGCATTACATATTGAGGATTTAGATATTTTAGAAAAATACATCAGGCTTTCATAGGAATCTCCAGTTACCAAAAATCTCAAAGTCACTGTTAGTTTGTCGTATGCAGGAATCGAATCTCTGAAATTCGTATTTGATTTCGAATGTTGTCGCTGATCAGAGAAAGTAACTGATCAAAATCCTCTGGCGCCATTCTACAAAAATTTTTGTATTGACCACTTTCTTCCTGTTTTGCATATCTGTCATTGTTTCACCTACATTATCCAGTGTCCTTCGTTGCATTAAATTTGTAACCCACCAACGTCTCTTCCGTCTTTAATTTTTGAGTTTTTGCTTCAAAATAATAATGCAGCACTTGCAATAATCATTTCACTGACAGATCAGACATAGCACAGCACTACCAATACCAACCAAAGAATTGACTCGAATGAGCAAAGAACATTTGATCTAGCTCGTTACACCAAAAGATTAACAAATAACATTTTTGTTCTAGTTCTAGTTCGGTGTTCGTTTGATTTAATAGATACGTCAAGTTTTAGTTTACACTAAATTTAACGAAAGAATGCTCTAGTTCTAGCTCTAGCTTTGTTCTTTTAGTCTAAATCCACCTTTAGAGAGCGCCCGTAGGTGTCGCTAGTACCGAGATTCAGTATGGCGGATAGTAACAGTGCGTTGCAGAATAGTTAAGGATTTTGTGATTTCATCTAAGATAAAATTTATCAATACTTTTGTTTACTGATGAAAATACACGTAAGGTAAATATATTTTGGTTTGAAATAATTTTCATTGTGAACAGGGGTTATTATATGGCACAAATATTGATATGAACCAATTCTAACCTTAAAGATTCTGTAACGATCTGTGAATGAAAATGTATTTATCTATTAGGTAAGATGACATAGTTGACGTCGGTGTTAGATGACATACTGTCGTCTTACCCTTACTCATACCCATCTAATACCTCTATAATATTTAAATTAATGATTGATGATACTTTTTATCTTAACCCTCGACAATAAAGGGAGATGTAATAAGTTGACGTGTCGCGGTGTGTGTGCTTGTTCGTCGTACATATTTTCGTATGATTTTGCTGCGGTTTTGTTTTGCTTGAAAAATATCTGGATCGAAATGGATAATGCAACCCTATAGGTTCTTGCATCGGGTTACGTTTTTTATCTGTCTTATTAAATGGTGGAATATATTCATTTTCCTTTTTTTTTCTATACAATCCTGTATATTACAAGCGAACATCGACACGGAAGAGTTGGTCACAGAAGGACATGAAGATGGCAATCGAAGCCGTAAAAGAAAATAGAATGGGTTGGCTTTCAGCTTCTAAACATTTTAATGTGCCACAAGCAACCCTTCGCCGTCATTTCCATAGTACGCCTGTAAATCTAGGTCGTTTCAAACCTTCTTTTGATGCAGATATGGAAAAAATGCTAGTGGACCGTATCATCGAATTCGACAGTCGACTTTTTGGTTTAATACAACTGAAATCAGAAAATTAGCTTTCGAATTTGCGGAAAAAAAAGCTAGATCACAGATTTGATAAAAGTAAAAAAATTGCTGGCTGGGATTGGTTAAAAGGGTTTAGAGAACGCAATCCTCATATCTCGTTGAGAGCTCCAGAGCAGACATCGGCAGCAAGGGCAAGGGCATTTAATAAGCCTCAAGTCATGAAGTTCTTTTCTTTTTTAGAAAAAGCAGTTATTGATAATGGGATTCAGGCCCACAGAATATACAACATGGATGAGTCTGGACTGAGCACTGTTCAAAAGCCCGCAAAAGTCTTAGCATCTAAAGGAAAAAAACAAGTCGGAGCAGTTACAAGTGATGAACGTGGTGAACATTTTACTGTTGTTTGCTGTGTTAATGCCATCGGGAATTCTGTACCACCCGCAATAATTATCCCGAGAAAAAATCACAAGGCCGAATATTTTGACGGTGCCCCACCAGGTACTTAACAGTTGCGCCCTCTGGCTATATGATTGGTGAGTTATTTTTGAAATGGACGCGTCATTTTGTTGCTTTTGTGAATGCCTCTGCTATAAATAAGGTACTGTTAATCTTAGATGGTCATTCCAGCCACAAAAATCTGGAAGCTCTTGAATTTGCCAAGGCTAACGGCGTGATAATGATTTGTCTTCCACCGCATTGCACTCATCGCATGCAACCAACTGATGTATCATTTTTTTGGTCCGCTTAAGGCATATTTTGATCGCGAGCTGACAACCTGGCTGAAGAACCATTTTGGCAGGACCGTGGGCCTATATCAAGTTGCGGGTTTTTTGGTAAAGCTACGAAAATGCAGCTACTGTTAAGAACATATCGAGTAGTTTTATGAAAACGGGAATTTATCCATTTAACCGACACATTTTGCCTGACGACTTGTATTTACCTAGCGAAGTTACCGAAAACGAATTCAACGACGTTGAGCCGGTAGCCTGTACTTCATCTCAGCCCCAGCAAAATCTAGAGAAATCTGAATCATTGGAATCCACTGACGCAGAAGAAGAACTGATAGACTTTGTAGCTCGAAACTCTCAGAAACAAATTGATATGGAAGATGCCACTTTTAAGAAATAGAAACTCATCCTTCGTCGCCAACACTCTTGTCGCCGAATGTTGCTACGCATTTGCTCTTAAAGACAGCTTCTGCAGAAGTCGAAGTACCCACTGTTCTGAACAAAGACATTATACCTCAAAAAGCTGAATATAGTCCTTTATCTCTGAAACAGTTGACACGAAACATCGTTACAAATTTGCTACAGGATCAAGAAATAATTATTTCATCTTGTCTCCAAGTAATGCCCAATACTGTATCTAAAAATACCCAAGAGCAGTTGGATGTCAACATCGCTCCAAAAAATGACTATCAAGAGGAGATAAATAATTATAAAACTGATTTAGATAAAAATAGTGAACATTCAATTTTGCAACCTTGTGTTGGACTTCTTCTCAATGAAATTTCACCACTTCCAAAAGCTGCTTCTACAGGAAAGTTAACAGTGAAAAGAAAACTGAAAGTGAACAGAAAAGAAAAGGATCGCAAATTTTCACATCTAGTCCTTTTATGAAAGAAGTAAAAGCCCAAGTACAGCAGAAGAAGGAAAAGGAAAATCGTTTAGCCCTAAAAAAACAAAAGCAAGCGTGTAATTTTTTGAAGATAATGATATGAAGTTAAAACCTGCTGTGAAAAAAATGAAGGCTAAGGGAGATAAAAAGTTATTAAAGTATATTATTTTGGACGATGATAAGAACGTCGAGAAAGATAATAAAGTAGGACCTGAGGCCGCGCTCAAGATACAAAGACCTACGCGATTGCGAAAGCAAAAGCAGATTATTTTTGATGATGACGAAGAGCTTGAGCATCCTTTTGCTACTGAGGACGATGGAGACAATGATGCAGTTTGCATTTACTGCAATGGACTATTTAGTCAATCTAAGCCAAAAGAACGTTGGGTAATGTGTCAACTGTGTTCCAAATGGTGTCATACACTATGCGCTGGCATACCAGCAAAAACAAAACAATTTATCTGCGAATTATGTTCATAATATTGTAATTGTATAAGATGACATACCGTCTAAGTCTAAGATGACACAGTGTGTCATCTTTCACTAAACATATGTCGTCTTAGACACTGAGACTTGAGTGCAATTAATGCTTGTTTTTAATTCAAAAGTCCACCAATGTCATTACAAAAAACAATATCGTTTTCAGCACTAAAGAATGGAAGATGATTTCTTTCACGATTACGGTAAAATGTTACTTTTGTGCCAATTTACCGTAAGTCTGGATGCTAGTAGCTCAGACCTTTCTTTAGAAAGATCAAGGTCTCTTATTAAGTCACTTAAATCGTTTTGAGTGAAAAGTACGGGCTCCGCTAATGACTCAAAATCACTGTCTTGTTCATTTAAGGTGACTTCCGGCATGTCTGTATCGGACAAATCTGCCTGTTCTACTAGCTTAGTGTCGTCTGAGTGTGGTACGGGCCTTTTAGCAGACGTCAAGTCAGATAGTCATTTTATTTCTATTTATGCCATGCAATTTCACAACACAGAAATAACAGTCGTCCAGATGGTTTTTCGGTTCTGACTAAATCATAGGTTCACTGAACTTCAAATGTGCTCGTTTACCACTTGTCCACCGTCTTAGTTGTTCAACACACAACTTGCACGCGATTGTTGGCACCCACGACCGGTTTAACTCCTTGATCTTGATGTTGATAGTCAAAATACGCCTTTTTCACGAAGGCCGTTATGGGTTTTCTATTTTTTTTTATTTTAAATCAAATTACAAATTACGACTCAGTATTGAGTCAGTTATCAAATTTATATTTAGGCTTGCCAGCACCAAAATATTTTTTTTCAATTGTAGGCCTGTGTTATTAAACATTTAACAATAAACGCATAATATGGACCTCATTGTGACTTTACTTATTAAAAAAAAAATGTATTCACACAAAAAGTATGTCATCTTAAGCACATTTCCCCTACACGCAAGTTCTAGCGACATGGATATTGCCTTTGTTATTATTGGTTAATATGCAACCTCATTTCTTACAAGTCATGTCAAATGTAAAAAGAATATTATTAATTGATTGTGTTTTGTCCTCTTCTCTTTCATTATTGTAAATGGCAGACGTGTTTTCTTCTTTTAATATATTATTTTATTTTACCGAGAGTTGTTTCGCTGTATAAGTCGAGTATTCTTATCTCTACATATTTTCTAACTTGTCATATGTTAAAGAATATATTTAATTGATTGTGTTTTGTTCTCTTCTCTTTCACTATTGTAAATGGCAGACGTGTTTTCTACTTTTAATATATTATTTCATTTTATCAAGAGTTGTTTCGCTGCATAAGTCTAGTATTCTATATCTCCACATATTTTCTACTTTTATCAGAACTAGAGGATGTAAACATGAACTTAGAATCTTTAGATTTCACTGAGAGCGCTGAGGGTTTGTTAGTGGAATCTAAGTGCTACAGGCTTCGTATTCGAATACGTGAGCAGAGTACAGTCTTAAGGCTTTCTTCAACTTCAAAAGCTACAAGTTTCAACAAGCGCTGCCACGCATTAGATGTGTCATGTCGTGAAGAAGTAGTAGCTAATGCCAAGACTACACAACAACATGATGACTTATTACATTTTGATTCGCAGTCATGTAATGCGACTATGGTATGTGACCCCCCTGTAATTGTATCCAAAAATATTTTACCGTCTCTTATTCATGTGCCTTTAGCCGACCCTGATTTCAACGTCTCAAAGGAGAGCGATATGATACTTGGTGTTTCGTGCTTTGCAAAATGTATTAGGGACGGTAAATTAGAACTAGGACCTAATAGGCCTACATTTATAAATACTGATAATTTGAAAAATGTTTATTTTGTAGATATATATCAATCTTTGGTGGGGGTGGAAAATAATACAAATAAAATGTATGTATTTAAGAACACCGTGATACATTCTGACATGTTATATATGGGTTTTAAATTTCGTACTTATTTTTATTTATGTGTTTCTGATAAAATTAGATTTTGTTTATGTAGTTTTATAAAATATTCATATCCGCCACATACGTGTATTTTGTGGACAAATGATCCCCATTATTATATCAATGGTAGGTTTGGTGATGGTATTTTGCAAGCCTACTGCGGATTTTACCGCGTTTTAAAGATAACGATTATACTGACAGTGTTGTTGAGCAAAATCAAAGTTTTTATATGGTACTCTAACAATCCATTCCAGGCTGACGTATCTATCACCATTGCTCCATTCGATCCGGGTATTGTATCACGAATAAAACGTTTTGATGCATTTCTAATTGCTATTCAGTAATGCGAAATTTCCTTTAAAATTTAAGTTTTTAAGTATTATTTTAGTTGTTTGCAATAATTATATAATTGCTAATTACTAAATTTGTTTTGTTTTGTAATTTTAAGATTCATAGGAAAAATGAACTTAGAATCTTTAGATTTCACTGAGAGCGCTGAGGGTTTGTTAGTGGAATCTAAGTGCTACAGGCTTCGTATTCGAATACGTGAGCAGAGTACAGTCTTAAGACTTTCTTCAACTTCAAAAGCTACAAGTTTCAACAAGCGCTGCCACGCATTAGATGTGTCATGTCGTGAAGAAGTAGTAGCTAATGCCAAGACTACACAACAACATGATAACTTATTACATTTTGATTCGCAGTCATGTAATGCGACTATGGTATGTAACCCCCCTGTAAATGAATCCAACATAGAAAATATGTAGAGATAAGAATACTCGACTTATACAGCGAAACAACTCTCGGTAAAATAAAATAATATATTAAAAGAAGAAAACACGTCTGCCATTTACAATAATGAAAGAGAAGAGGACAAAACACAATCAATTAATAATAATTCTTTTTACATTTGACATGACTTGTAAGAAATGAGGTTGCATATTAACCATACAGCCGCCCCATTGAAATTATATTTCAATAGTCAAGAAAAATAACTAAATAATCGAGACATAAACATTATAAAGCTTTAAAGAAAATATTGTACGAGTATTACATACTTTAAACTTTTACATTTAAACATTTTATTACATTAACTTCTAAGACAAAAACATTACTACTCAGGTAATAAAAATTCAGTTAATTATTTATACTACAAACATTTGCTAAACATAAATAATCGACTTATAATAGTATTAAAATTGCATTAAACTAAAACAGAAAAAATGGTTTACCATCAAATACTGGCAAACGGAAGCGCAACATTAAATTTTATAGCAGATTACAATACAATAAAATACCAGGATTAAATGGAACATACCTAAATCTAGTTTTATTAGAAACACATAAATAAAAATTATTACGAAACATTAAAAGTATAAAAAACATGTCGGTAAATATATACATTTTATTTGTATGATTTTCCACCCCCACCAAAGATTGATATGTATCTACAAAATAAAAAATTTTCAAATTATCATCATGATTAATTTGGCTCACTTTATCCAACAATGCTATACAGTTATAGCGCTTGCGATCGCTGTCGCGTACATACATTAACGCAGTGGGAAAAAAGGATACCTGACTCATGAAATTATTATTTTGTTTACTTATTAAAAATTTAAATTCAATATTTGTGGAGGAGGTACTCCGAGATTCATGTATCAGACACAAAGGGGGCTCACAGACTATTGCCGCATTACATGAGTGCGAATCAAGACGCAATAAGTTGTGATGTTTTTGTGAAAATATCGTACATACAATGCTACTTGTACATTTACACGTACTATGTTTATCATTTATGTAAACAAAATGGAATAACCTATTAAATAAAACAATTAGATTAGGCATAATCAGGGTGCAATTAAGAAATTTTAAATAATAATCATACACCCCACGGTTATTGCATTTTACAACATCGAAATAAAACAGTTCGTACAATGTATTAACATCCAACTTAAATATTTTTTCTTTACATAGGACAGACAAATAACATGGACCTTTAAAACATGTAACATGTTGGCCTTCTAGGGACAATTCGCCACATGATATCCAACCGAATGCAGTATTTATAAATGTAGGCATATTAGAACCTATTTCTAATTTACCCTCCCTAATACATTTTGCAAAGCACGAAACACCAAGTATCATATCGCTCTCCTTTGAGACGTTGAAATCAGGGTCGGCTAAAGGCACATGAATAAGAGACGGTAAAATATTTTTGGATACAATTACAGGGGGGTCACATACCATAGTCGCATTACATGACTGCGAATCAAAATGTAATAAGTTATCATGTTGTTGTGTAGTCTTGGCATTAGCTACTACTTCTTCACGACATGACACATCTAATGCGTGGCAGCGCTTGTTGAAACTTGTAGCTTTTGAAGTTGAAGAAAGCCTTAAGACTGTACTCTGCTCACGTATTCGAATACGAAGCCTGTAGCACTTAGATTCCACTAACATGCCCTCAGCGCTCTCAGTGAAATCTAAAGATTCTAAGTTCATGTTTACATCCTCTAGTTCTGATAAAAGTAGAAAATATGTGGAGATATAGAATACTAGACTTATGCAGCGAAACAACTCTTGATAAAATGAAATAATATATTAAAAGTAGAAAACACGTCTGCCATTTACAATAGTGAAAGAGAAGAGAACAAAACACAATCAATTAAATATATTCTTTAACATATGACAAGTTAGAAAATATGTAGAGATAAGAATACTCGACTTATACAGCGAAACAACTCTCGGTAAAATAAAATAATATATTAAAAGAAGAAAACACGTCTGCCATTTACAATAATGAAAGAGAAGAGGACAAAACACAATCAATTAATAATATTCTTTTTACATTTGACATGACTAGTAAGAAATGAGGTTGCATATTAACCATACAGCCGCCCCATTGAAATTATATTTCAATAGTCAAGAAAAATAACTAAATAATCGAGACATAAACATTATAAAGCTTTAAAGAAAATATTGTACGAGTATTACATACTTTAAACTTTTACATTTAAACATTTTATTACATTAACTTCTAAGACAAAAACATTACTACTCAGGTAATAAAAATTCAGTTAATTATTTATACTACAAACATTTGCTAAACATAAATAATCGACTTATAATAGTATTAAAATTGCATTAAACTAAAACAGAAAAAATGGTTTACCATCAAATACTGGCAAACGGAAGCGCAACATTAAATTTTATAGCAGATTGCAATACAATAAAATACCAGGATTAAATGGAACATACCTAAATCTAGTTTTATTAGAAACACATAAATAAAAATTATTACGAAACATTAAAAGTATAAAAAACATGTCAGTAAATATATACATTTTATTTGTATGATTTTCCACCCCCACCAAAGATTGATATGTATCTACAAAATAAAAAATTTTCAAATTATCATCATGATTAATTTGGCTCACTTTATCCAACAATGCTATACAGTTATAGCGCTTGCGATCGCTGTCGCGTACATACATTAACGCAGTGGGAAAAAAGGATACCTGACTCATGAAATTATTATTTTGTTTACTTATTAAAAATTTAAATTCAATATTTGTGGAGGAGGTACTCCGAGATTCATGTATCAGACACACAGGGGGCTCACAGACTATTGCCGCATTACATGAGTGCGAATCAAGACGCAATAAGTTGTGATGTTTTTGTGAAAATATCGTACATACAATGCTACTTGTACATTTACACGTACTATGTTTATCATTTATGTAAACAAAATGGAATAACCTATTAAATAAAACAATTAGATTAGGCATAATCAGGGTGCAATTAAGAAATTTTAAATAATAATCATACACCCCACGGTTATTGCATTTTACAACATCGAAATAAAACAGTTCGTACAATGTATTAACATCCAACTTAAATATTTTTTCTTTACATAGGACAGACAAATAACATGGACCTTTAAAACATGTAACATGTTGGCCTTCTAGGGACAATTCGCCACATGATATCCAACCGAATGCAGTATTTATAAATGTAGGCATATTAGAACCTATTTCTAATTTACCCTCCCTAATACATTTTGCAAAGCACGAAACACCAAGTATCATATCGCTCTCCTTTGAGACGTTGAAATCAGGGTCGGCTAAAGGCACATGAATAAGAGATGGTAAAATATTTTTGGATACAATTACAGGGGGGTCACATACCATAGTCGCATTACATGACTGCGAATCAAAATGTAATAAGTTATCATGTTGTTGTGTAGTCTTGGCATTAGCTACTACTTCTTCACGACATGACACATCTAATGCGTGGCAGCGCTTGTTGAAACTTGTAGCTTTTGAAGTTGAAGAAAGCCTTAAGACTGTACTCTGCTCACGTATTCGAATACGAAGCCTGTAGCACTTAGATTCCACTAACATGCCCTCAGCGCTCTCAGTGAAATCTAAAGATTCTAAGTTCATGTTTACATCCTCTAGTTCTGATAAAAGGGTACGTAGCCTTTTGTCAGCAATATCTAGGGCGGCGGAAGATGTAACATTGGTGATGTCCCCAAGCTCATTCTCCACATGCGTAATTTGGCCTTTGATACATCTCCTTTTCTCTATAAATATTTGCTTTACCTGAGAAACATCGCTTGTGGCGTCGTCGAAATTCTCTCCTGATTGCGCCATTCCGTTAAAATATTATTAACTCTTCCGAAGGCTCGAAGGACCATAGAAAATATGTAGAGATAAGAATACTCGACTTATACAGCGAAACAACCCTCGGTAAAATAAAATAATATATTAAAAGAAGAAAACACGTCTGCCATTTACAATAATGAAAGAGAAGAGGACAAAACACAATCAATTAATAATATTCTTTTTACATTTGACATGACTTGTAAGAAATGAGGTTGCATATTAACCAATTATGACTCAGATAAATAATTTCTTGTTAACAGATCTTCATTCTAAAACGACGTCAAAACAGGACTAATGTTCGTCTATATGTTTTTTTTTGTATATGTTCAACGATATTTTAGCCAATCGTAAATGAAATATCTCATCGTTATGGTATTCCATCTCGAACTTTGAGGAGGCGATATGCTAAAAAAAGCTGTAAAATACTTACTTTGGGTAAGTAATAGAGGAATTAATTGGCCTAATCAAATTCAATTTAGGCACGTCTTCTTAGTTTGTTTTTATACTTGTCCTTTTTGAATCCTCAGTTTATTCTGTACCTATTAATTTCTTCTTTTTAGGAAAACATCCCACACTGGACTTTGACAACGAGATACGTCTCGTAGCGCACATACAAAAATTAGAAAAGGCAGGATGTCCACAACACGACAGGATGTAAGAAGACTCGCTTTTGAATTTGCCGAGAAACTGAGTTTGGAAAATTCTTTAAACAAAGAGACACGTATGGCTGGTCAGCACTGGCTCAAATCATTTCTTGAACGACACCCAGAACTCAGTATTCGCCAGGTTTGTCTATTGCAAGGGCTCAAGGATTAAATCGAGATGAAGAAAATAAAATGTTTGATTGTTGCTAAAAGTACTAACTGAAATGATTTGATCGATAAACCTGATCGAATTTATAATACTGACGAAACTGGAGTTCAAATGAACAATAATCCTGGTAAAGTTATTGCTAAAAAAGGTGCCAAAGAAGTAAATTCCATCACTTCTAGCGAAAAAGGAGACAATGTCAAATATAGCTTGCTGTAACGCTTTGGCAACTATGTTCCTCCGGTGGTCATTATCAAGGGGGTCAATAAAAGACCAGAGTTCCAAGAGGGCTCCGCCCGGAGCCAACGTGTACATGAACAAAAAATCTGCCTACGTCAACTCAGAACTCTTTTAAAAGTGGCTGAAAGAACAGTTCGTGCCAATAAAACCACAGGGTAAGGTTTTGCTTATACTAGGATGCCCGTTACGATACGAATCGGAATATCGATACAGCACTATACGATATATCGATATTTGATGCGATATTTTGACCATACGATACGCTTCGATATATCGCATTCTTATAAAAATATCGCATTAAAGTATCGTATTAAACTATGTCGGTGATTAATTTGTATAATAGTTGTCGCAACTTCATAAAGCGCGTTGTGAGATTTATAATGGATTTTTCCATAATTTTATGTGGCGAGTATAGTAGCGCGCGGCAAAAAGGCCAATTTAAAAGGCGGCGCTTCAACTCTCTGAATGATCTTTCCGAAGCATTTGGCGAATCAGGATGCATCGCTTGAATAAGTTCCAACGTAGGTAGCGCAAATCGGATTTTCTTTTCTGTTTCTGGTGACATGCTCTCTCCAAAAAGGTTTTCGAATGAGTAATTTTGAATTTCCCATTTTTCCCAACCTGGAGGGTAGTATTTTCGTACGAGGTCTAAAATTGATTTAAACGTCGTTCATCTCCCTCTGGTACAAGACTTGATAGTTCGCCCATCGTCATTGTCTTCGAGCAGGAAGCGGTTGTGTCCATATTTCTGCAATGACGAGAAGACGATCAATTAAGAATAGCTCATGTGATGCGAATATGACGTATCATTGTCGTATCAATTTGTGCGACTTGGGTCGTACCAGCAGGTTGTCGTATGAGAAAAGTGTCGAATCAACTACGTTTCGGTGTCGTAGAGAGTATGTCGTATCAACTGATATGACGATATGATACGACGTATTGGGTGTCGCAATACGGTCGTATTAAATTTATCGGATTGATGTTTCGTTTGTTCAACGTATCAGCGATACGACATCGTACCGTGGTACTACATCGCACGGTATTTGATTTGAGGTAAGTCGTCAACCCACGCACGTGGCACAAGGACGCACTGCATTTCGTGGCTCAAGGGCGCACTGTATTTCGTGGCTCAAGGGCGCACTACGACTTTTTGTACGATGGAATATTGTTTCATTGCAGCTTTTTAAACTAATAGTTTAAATATTACTTACCGGTAGGAAAATATCAGCTTTTGTATACGTGTTGACTTGTCAGAATGCAAAAGCGTACTGAGTGATAGACCGCCCGCGAACTGAACTCAATCGGAGTGAAGTTGATACACTTCACACTTGCGACAGAGGGCGCTACTATCGAAAAGACCTAACTTCACGCTGTTATGACGTCAGAATGTACATGCGTAATCTCAAGGTGGATCAAGCCTTTAGGCTTGAACACCTAAATATACCATTACGTGGCCACAGAGACGATGGCCAGATTTTAAGCACGAACACCGATCATAGTGACGTCTCCTCTGCAGAAGGAAATTTTCGAGCTCTGTTGAAATTTAGAATAGATGCAGGCGACTCAGTTCTCAAACGCCATTTATCATCAACAAGTTCTACAGCGACTTACATAAGCAAAACTGTCCAGAACGAACTTATCGATATTTGTAAAGAACAGATTCAGAGAACTATTTTACAAAACGTGAAAAAAGCTAAGTTTTTCGCTATTATTTTTGACGAAACTACAGATATATCTCATACCGAACAGATGAGTCTATCATTCAGATATTTTAATGATGGATTTATTAAGGAAAATTTTTTATGCTTCTGTGACGCGTATGAAATGCTTCAATTTGAAGAAACAGATACCTCACACGGCACAAAAGAATTACGGTTAACAGGAATTGCATTAGCGAAAATCGTGGAAAATCTTTGCTACAAATTTGATATAGATTTAGCATTTTCTGTAGGAATAGGAACTGACAGCTGTTCAGTAATGGCATCCGACGCTAAAGGTGTTCAGGAACTATCTAAAAAAGCCATTCACGCAAAACGTTGTCCTTGTAGCAATCATGTTTTAAATAACTCCTTGGCCAAGTCATCAAACGTCGCTTCGTGTAGAAACACAACTGGGACAATGAAAAAAATCGTAGCGTTTGCTAACGCTTCTGCAAAATGCCATAGCGTATTCTCAGAAGAGCTTGATGGTACGGCTATTCAAAGTATATGCGAGACACGATGGGTTGAAAGACACGACGGTCATTTACAATTCCAGGGTGATAATTTGGTTAAAATTTGTAACGCACTGGAGAGAACATCGACATGGCAGATAATAAACTCAAGTGACTCTCACTGTCTCTTACAAACACTACGTAGCTCTGACTTTATTATATCTTCGATATGCCTAAGCGATATTCTAGGTAAGAAAGGAAAACAATACAAATCGATCTATATGTAAGCTTTTATTTCTTTAAAATATATATACCTTTATTTATATTTTAGGAACTACAGTTTCGTTGAGCCGATTCTTGCAAACTACATCGGTTGACATCAAAAGAGCCATCGATGCAGTGAAGGATGTCATGGAAGTATTACGATCGAAACGCCAAAACGCTGAGTCTGTATTCAAGCAATTATTTTCGACAGAGCAACAGACAGGCGACAGAGCAAGCAAAAGAGCTGGATGTTATATTAAAATCCCCACGTACAGTTCAAAGACAAACAAACAGGTCCAATTATGAGGCAAAATCGGTGGAAGAGTACTTTCGGAAATCAATCTACATACCTCTATTAGATTCCATAATTATTGATTTGGAGGAGAGATTGTCTCCGGAGGTACTCGACCTATTTCATTTGGGAGTTTTTCTACCAAACCCTAATGTGAGTATCAGGGACTGGGATATCGATAACGAGATAGTGAAAGTGAAAAAAGTGGTCCAGATGTACAGCCTATTCATTAACGATAGTGAGTCAACTGTCATAAATGAATACCGACTCTGGATGACCAAATGGAAAAGAGAATATAAGAACAATTCGGCCATACCAGACTCGGTAGCTCATCTCATTGAAGCATGCGACCAAGATTTGTACCCTAACATAAAAATTTTCTTACAAATACTGGCAACTCTTCCGGTCAGCGTAGCTACCGCAGAGAGATCTTTTTCTACTCTTCGCAGAATAAAATCTTGGTTACGTGCCTCAATGGGACAGGAAAGATTATCCGGGCTAGCTCTCCTAAATATACACAAAGATGTGAACCTGGATATCGATGACATTATCAACGTTTTCGCAAAAAAGAAACGTAAGCTTGAATTTGTAATTTAAGTAACTACCTAAATAGAGTTATTTAATGTAAAATGTACCCAGCATTTAATTTAATTTGATATTCGTCGAAAATGTAAAAAATAATCAAAATCTCGCCTGGTGGATTTCATTTGCTGATCTCACTTACATTACTTCTGATACAACTATTTACCCAGTCTAGTGACCCGATATTGGCTTACAGGCTACTAGAAAAAAAGAAAAAATATAAGATATTGATTGAAATAGGTTTGGATCGAAACTGACTATTAATTTGAAGAAATCGGTCCGACTTCCTCCTAAGTTTATATCCATTCCTAAGGCCAAAGTCCTGATGCTCAGAAAAAAGGAAATAATCTAATTCAAAAGTTCATAAACGACTTGCATGATTGTTAATGAGCATGTTCATGCTCCGACTCGTACTTAGCCGATTTTCTAGTAGCTGTGACCATAACCTTTTTTGAGGGCTGGATCCGCGCTTGATGGGCACCTCATTTCTCATGTAGTAACTGCAAAAATACTTTAGAGGGTAAGAAAATACATCATACTTTTCATTAAAATTTATATATATATAACTATACCTATTCTGTCACACATTAAATGTGCCATTCGTTATTAAATAATGTCAATTTTTTTTCAGCCTGGTACCGTGGAGAAAAAAAAAGTATGAAGTTTGCTGTACCAAGAATATGGAGGGAACCAACTGACCATATCCATGATTGTTATTTTTGTGTAGTAAATCCAAGTAAGCGTCGCGCGGGTAAAAATGCCAAAAAGATTGAATACCCAAACCTACCATCAACGTCTGCTCCAGTACCCCACAGTGAAAACTTCCCTGTGCCTTCGAACCCAAAGCGGAAGGCAGAAGAGCAGTTACCGCTATCACAAATATCTTGTAATAGCGGAGACAGCGAGTTCGTGATCACATCACCATCTGTTGAACGACATCTAATTAATTCAGAAGAGTTTGATGACTTAGTAAGAGATTTAAATCTACCTAAACTTAAAGCAGAAATATTCGCTTCACGACTAAAACAATGGAATTTGCTCAAGAGCGATGTTAAAATAAGTGACCAAAGAACAGGCCAGTGAACAATTCCTACAGCTCCTCAGTACCCACGAAAAACAAGCGTGGCTCAGCCTTAAAGCAGTGATTAGTGGCTTTCTAGGCAACAGAAGGACAGAGAATTACACGGAGCTTATTACTGATATGCTTCACAACTTCAGAGTTATGGGTTGCAGAATGTCATTGAAAGTCCACATGATACATTTGGATAACTTTAAAGACAACTTAGGTGCATATTCGGAAGAGCAAGGGGAACGTTTCCACCAAGATGTAAGTTGAACTTTGAAAAGCGTTATCAAGGACAATGTAATGAAAACATGATGGGTGACTACATTTGGGGGCTCATACGAAAAAAGTTCCAACTTACACAAAAGAAATACCAAGTCTGTTCATTTTTAAAGTCTTATTTGTATTATTTTTTGTATTTGTGGGTTTATATATGCCGTCTTGTATAATTAAAGTCAGTAAAAAAATGTGAATTAAAAACTGTTTTTCTTTTACATGTAATAATTGAAATTAAAAAATAGAGCTCTTTCATAAAAAATAAATTCCGTTGTAGTAACTACAAAAGCAAACTTTAATAGATAAAAATATTTTTTCTTTAATTAGTTAGGCATAAGTAATCAAAATCAGAGGTACAGAACGCAGACTCAAAATTCGTGTTGACCCGTGTAATAATTACCCAAGTGGATGTTTCGCTTCCATTGTAGAGGACCACAATTACAGAGTAGGTGCATTGGTGTCTCTCTCTCTTCCGCGCAGAACTGCAAGTTTCCGACTCACTTAGCTTCATTTTGTGAAGGTGACTTCAGCTTGCAGTGTCCAGTCAGTGTCCTTACAAGGACCCTGACCTTGGGTTTACTGAGCTGTAGCAATTCAGAGGTTCTCTTCTTCGAATAGGCTTTGATTAGCGCTTTTGAGTGAGCTGCCTCTGGTGACTCAAGCCTGTAGTTGACAGAGTCCTCGAGGAGCTTCCGTTCTAGTTCATTTTTCCTCAGGCTTTCAGAGATGCCACAGACAGGTACTACAGTCTTTTGGATGGCGTTGGCCCCAGGCTTTGCGAGTTCATCAGCATTTTCGTTGCCAATGATGTCAGAATGACCTGGTACCCATTTGAGAGTTATCCTGTTATTCCCTCCCAGGTCATTTAGTTTGGTCACGCAGTCTTTTACCAGCTTTGATTTTAAAGTGGTTGAGCTTAATGCTTGGCTATCAGAACATATTGTTATCTTTTGGTTAACGCAGTTTTCCGACGATTCGCTTCTGCACATTCTATGATGGCGTATACTTCAGCCTGGCTTAAAGGCATACTCAACATAACATTTTTATCTTCAAAAACGTATTTAAACAACAACATTAATCAATATGTTTATTATCGTACAAGTTTACTTATACACTATGTCCTTATCATATAAAAAGTATCATTAAAATTAACAAATTGTTAAGTTACAGCATGTACAGATACCAAATAGTAGCAAAACATTCAAGTTTCTACCAAAACACAAACATATTTCGAGGGACTACTCAAAAAAACCAGCCCACCAGTGGAGTGGTAATCCGTAAGAGAACCAAAGTTATCGACATAGCTCGTTATATCAGCAAAATGAAGAAACCGTGGGTCGGTCACGTCGCAGAACCATTAGAGCAGTCGAGTTCTGGAGTGGAGACCGCATCTTGGCAAGCGTAGCGTAGGACGCCTGGACGGATGGACCGACGACTTGCGAATATATCTGGTATCGGAACTAAACATTTGGTTATCATTTTACATAAGACTTTATCAGTCCCTAACAAAGTGAAATCCGTCACTATGTACATATTTAGTCTTAAGACTTATAATTATACAGCATTGACACAAATAATAACATCAATATACATATGGTTTAACGGTTTCCTTCAATCAATTTTATCACTAAAAGTACATAGTCACAGCCCTTTAGAAAGAGACAAAAGATTTACTTGTAGAGCGCCAGCTCTTTCGCACGAAATAGTCTTCTTATCTTTACTCTGTTCAACCGTTTACTTTCTTTTTCACTTTTTGATATTTATAATGTTCAACCTATAGAACGCGGGGAATCCAGACGCAATAGAAACTCTATTGTGTATGGCGCCTTTAAGCGCCATTGGCGGTCAAAAGGTCAATATTTCACTTGTAAATTTATCACTTTACCTTGTTGATTTCCGTTTAGAGGTATTGAAACTATCTAATCACTAACTGAGTCCAGGATCTGAAGCTGGTGGCGCCATACAGTTGCCGTCCGGATAACGTTTCTTGAAAGCCGCAATCAACTCCGGTTCAACCAGCCTCACACCGTCCACCTGGTTGCCTAGGGTTATCCTGAAAATAACCCCTTTTATAAGCAATCCCATTATATACCAGGTCCACGGCCGTTACGTAGACTGAACTCAGTCTTGGTTTTTTTAAGCAAACGAATACATGATTGCGTCTTGTAAAGTGGCCTTGTGTGTGTTTGTGTGCGTAGATGTCTTTGTGGTGTGTAGTGCGCGTGTGATTGTGGTGTGTGAGTGCGCGTGTGTTTGTGGTGTGCGCGTGTGTTTGTAGTGTGCGGGTGTGTGCGTGTACATTATTGTGTGTGTGCTTACGTGTGTGTGTTGTGCATGCATACGTGTGTGTGTGTGTGTGTGCATACGTGTGTGCTGTGTGCGTGCATACGCGTGGTGTGCATGCGTGTGTGTGTGTGTGTGCATACGCGCGTGTGTGTGTTCAACGGACGGGAGTGAGACATGTACACATTAGAACGAATTAGTCATAGGGTAGACAACATACCAGTTGGGTTGCACATTATGCGGTCTGCCGAACAACTCAATCTTCCTAGTGCCGGGACTCAGCCTCTCTATGATGCCGTATATCTCGTCAGGCTTGTGCGAGGTGGCTCGGACCTCGGCCACTATGACGTCACAGTCCAGACCGCGATTCAGATTCTCCGGATTACCTTTCATACCCACCTAAAAAAAATGTTAGTATTGAAATTCATTCATATGTTAGGTGTGTTCTAACTGGTAATTTTACTAGCCACAGTGCCCTCATTCCAAATATAGAAGTTCAAACACTTCTATTTCACATCACGGGACGATATATGGCACCTATCTATATAGACGACTAAGTACCGAGTCTACCATCTAGTTAAAGCTAAGATAAACTATAACAATCACGAAGAAATATGTCCGAGCCGCTTGACGCATACGTTTACTTATTGATATATTTATGACTCAGATAAACAATAGTGGTAGCTTCATTTGACATTCATAAGTTTTCTGTAAGGACCTAAACTGAATAATCACTTTTCATTTTTATTTTCAATATTTAACTACTTGCACAATCTCACTCAAAAAGTGTCCGCGGCAAAATAATGTCCATCCGTCAGTTGAGCAAAACTTTAATTCATAATCACGTCGCTCGCTACATGTCATAGTGACATTGTGGTATGCTCGGGCTTTTGAATTTGTACCCTTTTAATTACGCCTTAAGGTCAAAATTTTAATGAATAATTTTACTTCATCAAATATAACATGTGTCAACGTTTGTGTCAAGCGGACTTTTTTAGTTGATATTTCTTCGAGATTGTGCATCTAGTTAGTTTATTGTTCATCTAAGATTTATGACATAAAATTATTCACGAGAATGTTGACCCCCACGCGTCATTAAAAGGGTACAAAATTAAAAGCACGAGCATACTACTATGTCACTATGACATGCAGCGATCGACGTGATGAAGAATGATTCTGCCTAACTAACGGATGGGCAGAATTATGACACGGACACTTTTTGAGATTGTGCATCGAGTTAGTTTATTGTTATAGGTTAAAGTAAAATTATCAATTACCAGACAGTGTTCTTTGCGTGGTTGAGCCATGGCCCGTGCGTCCCGTCCGTATGATTCGTTGCAGTTGGTTAGTTTTCACCCAGATCAGTTCATCAACGCGTTCGTAGCCCCACAGCTTGAGACACTCGCGGCCCAACTCCATCGCTCTAAATATAACAACATTTCAATGTTTATTCGTGTATCATGCAGGATATAGGTCGGCGCAAAATTGCAGATACCGTTACCGTCATAATTATTCTAAATACTATATTTTTAAAATTTTTGACATTATTTTGATTGTAATTTAAATTTATTTATTCGAATTGTAAGATATTTATAATTTTGTACTATATTTCTGTGATTTGCAATGGTGCTCTGGTTAGTTGAAAATAAATGTATTCATTCTATTCAACCTATCGCGGTCTACTGCTGGACATAGGTCTCCCCCATTTGCGCCAAATATCCCGTCCAGTGACCTTTCGCAAGTCTTCGGTTCATCGGCCGGATTTATTCATTCATAGTGAAAAAGATAATGAGAGGAGCGAGAGAGATATAGAAAAGAAACAAGCTGTAGTAATAATAATAAGTTTTGTTTACCTTCCAGTGACCAAAGGAATATAGCCGCTGTCCTGTAACTGGGCACCCCTAACACCTCATCTCGTATCCGACATGTCCCGTACGGCAGCTCCATGTGAATATCCACGCGGATCCGCCATTATGACGGCAAACTTACCTGCAAGTCACTGTATGCTATATTTTTGATCACTACATATTATAAAACAATGTCGCATTTTTGTCTCTATGTGCGCTTAAATCTTTAAAACAACGCAACGGATTTTGATGCGGTTTTTTTAAAATAGAGTGATCAAAATTTATATGTAAAAACATCCATTAAATAGTGAGAAATACTGTTATTATTGAGGTTTCTATTGTGATGAAAATAATTTAATTTTTCCCGCTTCTCAATTGCAAACGCAGGCTGAACCTTACACTACTACTACAACACCTTAGATTAACAATAAACTAAATAGATGCCCAACTTAAAAAGTGTCCGCGGCGAAAGTCTGCCCATCGTGATCGGGCAGAATTTTTATTCATAATCACGTCAATAGCTACATGTCATAATGATTTTGTACTCTTTCTATGACGCTTTAAGGTCAAAATTTAAATGAATAATTTTACGTTCAGTTATGACATACGGAAGCGGAACGTGGTCGCTCACCAAGGGCCTCTTGAATAGACTCAAGGTTGCTCAGCGTGCTATGTAGAGGGCTATGTTAGGTTAGGCGATAGAATCCGAAACAAGGATATCCGTAGGAGAACTAGGGTGGCCGACATAGCCCAGAGGATTAGCAAGTTGAAGTGGCAGTGGGCAGGACACATAGTGCGTAGAACCGATGGCCGATGGGGCGGAAAGGTTCTCGAGTGGCGTCCACGTAACGGAAAGCGAAGCGTAGGCCGACCCCTAACCAGATGGACGGATGATCTGGTTAAGGTGGCAGATAGCAGATGGATGTCAACTGCAAGGGATCGGTCCGCGTGGAAATCATTAGGGGAGGCCTTCGTTCAGCAGTGGACATAATTAGGCTGTAATGATGAAAATGATGATGAATTTTACGTTCTAAATATATCAATAACTGTATGTATGTGTCATGAGGATCGGTCATTTTTTTGGTTGACGTTTCTAAGTGATTGTGCACCTAGTTAGTTTATTGTAGGTCTAAAATCAATCACCCATCACCATTTGCAATATCAGAGGGCTTAGAAATGGGTTACCGGTCTTATGTTTTCTATACACTATTTCATAAGACTGGGAACTCCAAATTTAATTAGGCAATGTTATTATTGAAACAACTTACCCAAGAATGTCATGTCTAGGTAGCGGAGGTCACATTGGAGCCATTGAGGTGCCGTCAGAGTCAACACTCCGTCCGGTTTCGACACCAAACTGGTGCCTGCATAAATATCAAAAATAATTTTGATAAATAAGAAGCGGCCAAGTGCGAGCTGGACTCGCAGATTGAGGGTTCTTTTTTGCTGTTTAATTATCGCTAGACATGGACGTATAAAAAAATACGGACGGAGTCTCACTAATACATCAAATGTGTACCCGTTATGACAGCTGCTATGTCATTTCGAGAAATAATTTACTGATATTTTTGGCAAATAAATTTAAGTTTTAAACTAGAAATATGTAATCAAATTGTTCATTTAACTGAGAAAATATTTTTTGTTTTAATACGCAAGCCATGTTTTTTTCTCTGTTGTATTGACAGATGCGAGCCAAATTCCTTATATTTCCATACAAATACTGGCCGAATTTGGCACACTTTTGTTGACAGTGAGACTCCTGCCGTATTTTTTTGTACGTCCATGCCTTGACATTGAAGTTAAGTTATGATATTAAAAAGGCAATGTTAGTACGAGTAAATACCATTTTGCGGTATCTTCTGTGTCACCTCCGCAGCTGCTTTATTAACGCTCGCGTTCGGATCAGCGTTGTCCACCTCGTAATGTACGTATCTATGAAAACAAAAATGAAATAGAATAAAATCCACATGAAAAATCTCAATGGGAGCGTTCACGTAAAGCCCGAAAATTTATGCAACGAATCTAGGCTAGGCTAGGGCGCTGCAGTGGGAGGGGGCTAGGTAACCTAGTATGTTTGGGGAGAAAAGCGACCAGGTACCAGTAACACGAATAGGGACTGGTCGAACCTACATGGACTCGCTGACGAAGGTTTGAAGGAATCTCGGTCTTGAAGTGTTGCGTGTGTTCTGAGATGCTTTACGCGTTTTGTCCGCCGCTATGGTGACAGTGATCGGATCGTATATTGTAGTAAAGTCGTATTTTTAATTAGACGATACCAACTGACGTTTACTGTGTTGTCAGTTTTTGAAAAAATAAAAATAGTGTTGTGACAAGGTGATGATTGAAACACTTGATTACTCAAGTGTTAGTGTGCCGAACTGCCGATATCAAGTACGAGGTACGATTTTTAGTCATGCTTTGTAAATACTAACGAGTTTTCATCGAATATGTTCCTTTAGTATCTATCTACCTACACTGAAAACCGAGTGGTTAAACGTTATGTAGAACATTGCAATCTTATTGAACGAGAACTTAATGCATCACTATTTCTTTAACCCATTTGGTGTAGCGTCGACTACCAAACCAAGGGTTCCAGGTTCGATCCCCGGGCAGTACAAACATTTGTGTGCATGAACATGTCTGTTTGTAATGATCTGGGTGTTTTCTATGTAAATGTAGGTAGGTTATCCATTGTTTAGTATCCATAATACAGGCTTCACGCTTAACTTGGGGCTAGATGGCGTTGTGAATGTCAGTGGATATGTATTATTATTAGCTAGTGTTAGTTGTTATCGTTTAATTAAAAATACGACTATAGTAAAAGGTCATACTTGCAGCTGTCCATATGGAAGCAGGTATTGAGAAACGAGCAGTCCCCCAACGATTCATCTGTGTGCGATTGTATGATCTTCTTGAAGTGCAACTTCTTGCAGTTGGCCGACTCGGTTTTCTGCGACGCTAACGCCCTGTGGCACTCCGCTCTGGTGCCGTGTGGGCAGAACTCCATCACCTGAGCACCTGGTTGAATATAATTAAAACGGCATGTTTTATACAAGTTATTCTAACCAGTAATTTGATTATACTTAGATAAACAATAAACTCAAATCGTGTCCACGTAAAATTTCTGTACATCGCGTCAGTTGGCGTAAATTTTCATTTGATAATCACGTCGCTCGCTACATGTCGTAGCAAGTGCTTTTGATTTTGTACCCTTTTAATACAAATTAAGATCAAAATTTCAATGAATAATTGTATGGCATACATATAAAATAAGTCAATGTATGTGACATGGGGCTCCGAAATTATTTAGCTGACATTTCTTCGTGATTGTGCATCCAGTTAGTTTATTTTACTTAAGTGGGTATAAGAGATCTAATTGACAGATAGTAACCACTTTATACAGGTTTTGATTACCTTCAAAACTACTCTGTCATGGTCAAGTGTATCACTTACCATATTGATATTGTGAGAATATATATGTCCCAATTAAAATTTAGGACATACGCCATTTTTATCCATCATACATGACAACCCATTTGGTGTAATGGTTGAGACGTCGTTTTCTATGTATAATGTGTGTATGTATTTATAAAAAAGTGGCCGATCCCAAGCAGTTGACATCCATCTGCTACCCGCCACCTTAACCAGGTCATCCGTCCATCTGGTTGGGGGTCGGCCTACGCTTCGTTTTCCGTTACGTGGACGCCACTCGAGAACCTTCCGCCCCATGGCCATCGGTTCTACGCACTATGTGCCTGCCCACTGCCACTTCAACTTGCTTTTCCTTTGAGCTATGTCGGTCACCCTAGTTCTCCTACGGATATCCTAGTTTCGGATTCTATCGCGTAGGGAAACACCTAACATAGCCCTCTTCATAGCACGCTGAGCAACCTTGAGCCTGTTCAAGAGGCCTTAGTGAGCGACCACGTTCCGCTTCCGTATGTCATAACTGGCAACACACACTGGTCAAAGACCTTCGTCTTGAGACACTGAGCGATACTTATTTATTTTTATACAAAAGGGATATTTATTTATTTTTTATACAAAAAGGGAGTAGAGGCATTTTAGTAGAGGACTGACCTAAAGTCAGCAACTTTAGGTCAGTCCTCTACTAAAATGTAAGAATTAGATTTAATCATGACAATTGCTCACCCCCTTGACTCTTGAATTTATCAGCTAACGACTTCTCCTTGGCTGTAGGTTTGCTGAGCAGGTCCATGATCTCCTCGCCAACTCGCTTCACGGCCTTCTCCCTGCTCGACGGCATCGCTAACAATGACTAAATATACATTCTTAATATTAAATGTTATCCTATAAAATGTACTCAAATTATAAAGACACTAAAATAAAAATGGGTACAATTTTCTTTTTGAAGAAATGTACTACAAGTTTAAGTAGTTTTTTTAGTAATGCACTTTATATATAATTGTTTGGAAGATATCGCTCTCAGCGTTAAGACCGCATAAATCTATTTCTTATTAAGGAAATTCATCTTAAGTGTTTTAATAATTGTGTTCAGGTTAAGAACGCTACATTATAGATCAGGGTTATCCCTATTAGGTAATACTCCATATTCACATTTTTTATGCAGGAAATAGATAGTTAAGCCTGTGAGCAAAATCTGTTTTTCTATGTCACATGCTGAGCACACGTATGTCGCAGAACCGATGGCCGTTGGAGCAGACGAGTTCTGGAGTGGAGACCGCGTCTTGGCAAGCGTAGCGTAGGACTCCAGCCCGATGAACCGATGACTTGCGGAAGATCGCTGATGGATGCTGGATGGGAAAGCGGAGGAGGAAGGTAAACAAAACTTATTATTATTACTACACGCTTGTTCTCTTTTCTATATCTCTGGCTCCCTCTCATACTCTTTTTCACTATGAATGAATGAATAAATCCGGCCCGATAAACCGAAGACTTGCGAAAGGTCACTGGTAAAGGGTGGATGAGTAAAGCGGAGGACCGGGATATCTGGCGCAAAATGGGGGAGACCTATGTCCAGCAGTGGACTGCAATAGGTTGAAGAGAGACATGCTGAGCATACATTTGTCACAATGGAAAACAGTTTTTTATTTACAGCTTAAATATAGGAAAAAGCGTCGGTGGCTCAGCTACCGGGAGGGCGCACGCATGTTCAAATTCCGCCACGTACCAATGTGATTACGAATTTTCGTAATTATATGTACGTTTATCCGACGCTCTTACGGTGATGGAAAACATCGTGAGGAAACCCGCGCACGCTTGCGAAGAGATTCAAAGATTGTGCATGAAGTCGGCCAATTCGCACTGGGCACGCGTGGACGACTAAGGCCTATACACCTTTTACGGGTAGGCTCTTGCTCCTCGGTGGGGACGTTTAATGAACTGATGAAGATGAAAATATAGGAAAGGTATTTAGACTTTCATGCTTGCACCACAGCCACAGCAAGTTTGGGTCCTAGTGCAAAACATTTATCGTATTGTTTTGTATACTGGCATAATTCTTACCATAATGTCAGTGTCGCTTTTTGCCGCCTTTTTATCGTCTGTTGTTGTCTTTGTCACCTTGGGCTTGGTACCTTCTTCTGCATCAGTGTCAGCTAATAAAATAAAATAAAAAAGAATAAATAGAAAAATAAATAATAAATATACCTATGCAGTCTTATGTCAAGATTGGGCTTTAACCCATAGGGATAGGTGGGTCTTAACAACTACCATCCCAATAAAAAAGCCAAGATCAAAGGCTTAAAGGATACACCAATAAACACATAACATTGGTGGACTTTGAAGCCGTTTTAGGCAATAATTATAAGCAATTTAAGCCATAAATGTGTTTTCTTTAAAAACATGTTTATTGAGCTGATGATGATGACTGTCTTCTGAGACAGTAATTTTGCTAACAAAAGGATTACAGTATACATATTTGCTTGTGATGTTTAGGCTTTCCATTATATTACCTTTTCTCTTGTTGGAGCTGGAAGACTGCTCCTCAATGAGAGCCGCAAGCACAGCTGCCAGACTTACTGACTCTGCACTAACCACTTCAATGCCTGCATCTGTAGTGGATTCAGTTCGCTCTTGAATCCTAAAAGTTTTATATAATGTTCAATCCTTCTGCTACAGGTATGTCTACTACTGAATTTATGTCTGCCTAATAAGTTGTTTATTATACAGGAAAAAATGTAACCCCTAGAAGCATTGTCTACCAGTCTGCCTTAATAGCCTGCAGCAATTTAATAATCAATGTGTGTGGTAAATAATACTTTATATGTTATACACCACTGCTTTTTTACTAGTGTATAATAAAAATATCATATTTATGAAGTAAAAAATAAGAATTGTCATATACCCAAAATATATTTATAATAAGCAATAATTAGCAACCACTTTAATATAGATCTATATGGCCCATTACAGCATATGATTTAGATATGTTCAAAGATATTACAGATTTAAAATATGGGACGTAGGATTTGCAGCTAGGGCTGCATAGGAGTGTGCTTATTTAGCATGAGCAGATCACTATGTGAAAAGCAGAGGACCAGGATGTCTGGCGAAGAATGGGGGAGATCTATGTCCAGCAGTGGACTGCAATAGGTTGAAGAGAGAGACCACTATGATTTTATGTTCAATATTTACAGTTTTTCTGTGGTGTATTTAGTATCTGCAATACACCTGTGCGAAGCAGATGCAGGGAGGGTTGCTAGTTGTACAATAACTATCTATATAATTCAATATCAATAATAAATGAATCACATAAATAAATAATTTGATATTCTCTGATATACTAAGCAGCTTACTATTATAGTATATGAACTTAAAAACTGATAACAATTCTTAATTTTTGTAAAAACAAAGCATAATTATTGCGCATTACTTTACATTGAAAATATACATTTCAACACTTTGATGACCTGTGGGGTGTAATGGTTGTCACAAAGTGTAAAGGATGGTCAGGATGTTCACCTTATGTAAGTGATATGCCTGATTCTGGCAGAACAGCATTGATAGAGACCAACAACTGATAGACAGTTAAATTATTCTCCATCAATGCCGCACTGCCCCCATCACCTGAGATGACAGATGTTAGGATCTCTTATACCCAGTAATTTCACATAAAGGGTCAGTCACCGGACAGTACAAACATTTGTGTGCATCAACATGTATTTGTATTTATTTGTCTTGGTTTCCCTATATATATTAAATATGTTTGTACAGTATGTTGATACATAGTTCAATACCCGAAATACAAGCTCTGCTTGAATTTGAGCTAGATAGCCGTGTGTTAATGTCTCTGGATTTTAACATTTACAAATGATTAACTGCACAGTGACTGAATTTGGTATGTTTAGTGTTGTAAAAATTCTAAATAAATTAACTCACACAATCAATTTCTGTGTAGCAAACTTCTGAAGGAGACTGGCAACAATGCCAGTGTCAACATCACCTAAGCCTGGCAGTAAAGCACTTGCTGTTGCAGGCAGCTGCAGTTGCATATCAGAGAGTACTTGCAGTAGTCGGACTTCCAAAGAAGCCGATGGTACTTGCTTTGGTTTCTCGGCTGTGACGGGCGCTGTAAAAAAATAATAAAAACTTAAGTAGAACTTGGTACAGATATCTACCACTAACTCATTTGAGTCATCAGTTTGAAGAATTTATCATAACAGCAAAGAAATAACACACAATCATTTTTTTGAGAAGCCGGACTGGATACACTTCGCTCTTTCCCTCCAGGTGAACCCTCCGACTTTTCCGGAACCACCAAGCTAGCACCAAGAATATTTTGCCGCTCTTTTTTACGCTTCTCAAGCTTTTCACGCAAGCTATTTCTTTTACTTTTTACAGCTTGAATTTCTTCCCAGGCGTCTGACATTTTTCTAAAGTATACAGTTACAGTAAACCAAAAGTAAAAAAAAGCGGACTTGATTTACTAGGTTAGGCATAGAGTGTGCAGTGTGAGTTCATTTTAAATAATAAGCACTTTTATCATATGAATTGCGGAATGAAACTCTTTAACTTTATCATACAAAAACAAAGTCTTGATAATTGTACATAATGTTGAAAAAAATTCATATTGAAGCTTCTTCAAGAAGCGTTTGATAGATGTTCGTTTGTTTCGTTTCGTTTCATTCAGAATGACAATTGACAGTCTGACATGGCATGACAGCATTTTTTTTCTTTTATTCGTTCCATTTGTTCCATTTGACTTGCTGCCTCGGGATTAATTAATATATATTCTTTTGTTTGATTGATAAAAAATAGTAATGAACATAATGGAGATGAGTTATGATCATGATGATTTATGAATACCCTAGTAGTTTCAGTAAAGATGTGGGACTTTCCGAAACCTTACGCGGACTTCTTAAGAGAACTCGAAGTAACCTGTGACCGCTGTACTGTTTTGTTTCATTTGCCAACACTTGCACTTGTTCAAGAACATCAACATAATGGTTAATAATCCACCATTTTGACACATGAACATTAGATTAAACACAAACTTTAGTAAATAAAACAAAACCGACGACATGACAATTCACTTTCCCGCCAAGAACTGATATGACAGCATGATGAGCATGAACCATGAACATAATGTGGCAAGGAGATTGAAAGTAATGTTCACTTAAATAGTCTTGAATTTGTTCCGAGCGAGGGTTACCTACTTTTGGTTGTCGTTTTGCTCTACGTACGATTACCATCATAAAACTAAATAATCTGTCAAAAAAATATCCTTTTTGATAAATAATAAGATGCCTTTATCTTAACGTAGGGTAATTGGTACTAATAAAATTAGACGTATCATCTTCAGATCATTTTAACGTCCCCACCGAGGGGCATGAGCCTACTCGTATAGGCCTAAAGCTAAATCGTTCACGCGCGCCCAGTGCAGGTTGGACGACTTTACGATTTTCACGAACAACCTTTGAATTTCTTTATAAGTGTGCGCAGGTTTTCCACAATGTTTTTCTTCAGCGTAAGAGCGTCGAATAAACGTACATATAATTCTGAAAATTCGAAAAGACTTGGCTACGAATTGGTACGCGGCGGGATTTGAAGCTGCACTCTCCAGATCGGAAGGCAACAGTCCACTCCAATGAATGATACTGTATATCGATAACGTCAACTATTATAGGATCGGAAGGATATTGTAACTACTCTCATATTATAATGCATAAAATATTTTCTCTGTTTACGTTATAATGAAAATGTTTCGTTTTAAAATAACGTGATCGGACTGAAGATGTGGTTTTTGTCTATTGTCTAATAAGTTTAGAGAAGTTATTAGGAAATACCAAATTATTCATACATCATAAATGGTGTAAAAACCTCCTTGAAATAAAAACATAACTTTAAAAATAAACAGTTTAACTTGACGTCATTACATGATAATTAAGTATCCATCAATACTAAATAACAAATTATTGTTAACAATTTTATTGAAATCTTTTTAGAAATAACCGAGTTATTATTAAAATACTAGTACTCGTATTTCTAAATAATTTAAAATGCCTTTTGCTCCTGAGTTAAGGACACACTCACAGAAAGTATGTGCACTATATAAAAAAGCATGCCGGCTCATTGAGGCATACTACGTGGCTCGGTAAGTTTTCATTCATTTAATTAATGTAATAGTTACCCATAGCATTTATATTTAAATATACTTATATATAATATTATATATATAATATTATATATTATATAATATTATATATATATATATATATGTGTGTGTGTGTGTATATCTGAATTATTATTATTATATATATTAGAACGAATACAAAACAGGTTTGTTAGATTTTTAGGTTTTAAGTATAAAGTGCCACGCACAAGTTATATTGAGCGTTGTAATCGGTTTCATTCCAACCATTTTTTACGCGTAGGTCTGTTTCAGATATCATTTTATAATGACATTGCCCAATCTTCAATAACGCCCTGACTTAATCTGTAAAATATTTTTGATGTTCCGCCGCGTCATTGTCGTCAAAGGAATACGCTTTTTGTGCCTATCTCCCGTACTTTGTACCGTCAAAATGGTTTCCTTCTTAGATCAGCTAGGTTGTTTAATGAGCTGCAGAGACAGAATCTTGAAGTAATGAGTTGCACACTGAAGTCTGTCAGTGGTTAGCTCTGCTGTTTCGAGGGTTCTTCCTCTTCCCAGAGTCATACGAAATTTATAATTTTAACCGCATTGTTTGAATTATTATAAGTATATATGTTAAGATATAATGGTATAAGTATTATTGCAATGTGTAAATATATGTATGTATATTTTGCAGTATATAGGTTTATTTTTATTTTAGCGAGTTTATTTTAACTATAGCTGTAAGCAACCCTGTTAAAATAATCTAAAATATTTATCTCAATGCACATGGCATATATTATTGTATGTTTATTATAGCTGTATAAGTTTTTTTGCTGAATAGACTAAAGTTTATAAAAAACAGTTACACTAGTAAAAGTAAAATCATTATCTTGAGCTGCGCTCCGGTTTGCTTCTGCCAAAGGATAATTTATGCTTCTGCACCCACCCACCAACGCGTGCATCAACGCAGTCAGCAGCTGTTGGACATTATGTCTCCTTTTTAGTTTTATCTTTGGTCTGAGAGCCATCTGCGCGCGCCAATAGGTGAAGTGATTCTACTTTCTGATACTTTTAAAAAAAAGAATATCTATTTGAAGCATAATAATCATCATCAGGCCTTATCCATCTTTTCAGATGATTGAAGCAGCGCCTAATCGGAGAGAGCAATGACGCTCGTGACTAAATAAGCCGATTCTAGAACGACACTTACGTCCGCACTTATCGCACGCAAATTGAGAGTCCGTTGTACCGGACTGCTCATCGCGATTATGCCTTTTAGCCCGTTTTTTGGCTAAGTTGAGGAACCAGGCGTCATCGTGGGTCTTACAGCCCTCGGAGATGATCCTCCTCCACACTACACGGTCTGAAGCCAGGTCCTCCCACTTATCGAGGTCAATATCAAACGCGATCATGTCGCGTTTCGCGCAATCTTTGAAGCGTAATAAAGGTCTCCCAACTTTACGTTTTGCAAACGCGACTTGACTCAACAAAGTTTGCCTCGGCAAACGAGTGCTGGGCATACGGTGCACATGCCCTAGCCATCGCAAGCGCCTCTGCTTGAGTAAAGCGGTGATGCTAGGCAGCTGTGCTATTTCAGCTCTCTCATTTGTCACCCTGTCTTTCCAAGTGATGTTCAAAATGCTCCGAAGACACCGCATGTGGAAGGTATTAAGCGACGTTCCTGCCTAGCGTACGACGTCCAGGTTTCAGCCCCATACAAGAGTATGCTCAAGACGCATGACTGATACACTGTCATCTTGGTACTATTGTAAGGTGTTTATTATTCCATACTCTCGTACTCAGTCTACCGAACGTCGTGGCCGCCTTGCCAATGCGGATATAATCTCTCCGTCGAGGGAAAGATTGCTCGACACGGTCGACCCTAAGTAGCAGAATTTGTCGACTACCTCCAAAGGCGCACTATCCAGTAAGACGGTCGGCTGGGAGGTGCAGCTCTGCGCTAGAATCACGGTTTTCTTAGCATTAATTGACATGGAAAACAGGGAGCACGCGTACGAGAATTTGTCCAGCAGAACTTGGAGCTCTTGGGGGGTTTTTGCTACAAAGGCCGCGTCGTCGGCAAAGAGCAGGCTGTCGATAATAAGTCATCGCGGTTACGGCAAGACTTGAGGTGATAGAGTTTGTATAATTTACCGTCTGCTCTAGTGTGCAAATGAACTCCCTGCTGTGTGTCACCGAAGGCGACCCTTAGCAACAGCGCAAAGAATATGCCGAATAGTGTAGGCGCTAGAACGCAGCCTTGGCGAACTCCTCTCCACGAAACGTGTCAGAAGATTGCCCATTAAAGATGACGGTCCCTTCCATGCCTTCATGAAAGGATTTCACCAGCTTCAGTAGCTTCGGGGACATCCTATTTTCAAGTGCAGCGTATAGTCCTCCCTGCTGACGGTGTCAAAAGCTTTGTTTAGGTCAACGAACGCTATTATCAGGGGAGTGTTCTGCTCGCGGCACTTCTCTTGAAGTTGTCGGAGAGTGAAATCATATCCGTAGTAGATCGCCGGGAGCGGAAGCCACACTGTTCCTCAGGATATACGCGGTCAGCAAGTCTTTGCAACTTTGTCAGCAAGACCCGTGCAAAAAGCTTGCCGACGATGCTTAGAAGGGAATACCACGATAAGAGTTACAGTCGCCGCGGTCACCTTTCCCTTTATACAAGGTTACAATATTAGCATCGCGCATATCCTTCGGAAATATCTCAGACTCCCAGCATTTTCCAGGAGATTATGAAGCACTGGTAACATACACTCAAGTTTCAAGAGTTCGGTTAAAACATCCATCCCAGGACTCTTGCCGCGCTTAAGCCGCATCATGGCGTCGTGTAGGTCCCTCACGGTAGGTAGAGTATCGAGCTCAGTCATGGTAGGTAGGACCGGAATTGAATCCACTGCTACGGGACTGATCTCCACTGGACGAGAGTACAGTTCAGTGTAGTGCTCCACCCACCGATTGAGTTGACGGTTCCCGTCAGTAATGACTGACCCGTCCTTCTCCTTCAGAGGGGCTGTCTTCTTTGGCACGGGCCGAGCGCCGTTTTAATCCCCGCGTAGACACCATGGAAGTTTCCTGTGGCCGCGCAGTCTTGTATACCTCTGCAAAGTACCGTCCAATATGTGTTAGCTAACTGGCGGCAAGTTCGCTGAAGGGACGATCTTGCAGTGCAGAATTCAGTGCGTGTGGTGACGCAGGGATCAAGTCGGTAATTAAGTGCAGCTTGGCGCTTCGAGTCTATTAAAGGCTGAAGCTGATCCACATTTTCGGAAACCAATCTGGTGATTGCAGCTTGGCATAACCGAAAACCTCACCAGCTGTTTTTGTGAGCAAATCTTTAACGGTTTCCCATCCTGCTTCAACAGGTGCATTGATATCCAGTTGTTCATGACCCGTCGACCATAGAACCAAAGGAGTCCTAGCTCAGAATCCTGGTCTTAGAAAGATTTATTGCCTTTCTCCAGGAACCTGGAGGAGTGAATCCTTTTGGGCGACAGGTGAACTTTGGAAACCACCAGAGATGATCGGTGTCGCACTCTGCGCTGTGGAATGTCCTCGTGTGGATGACTTCATTAATGTGCTTCTTTTTGGTCATGGCTAGGTCAAGTTGGTGCCAATGCCAGACCGAGGATGTTTCCAAGAGACCTTATGCATCAGTTTACTTTAAAGTAAGTATTAGTAACATAACTGGAATTTAGAGCAAAACTCCAGCAACCGTTGGCCGTTTTCGTTCTGCTTGCCAATTCCGTGGTTACCAAGGCATTCGGGCCAGGTCATACTATCCTGCCTAACGAGCATTAAGCATAATATTGTTAAAAATAACTATGAAATCATGTTACTATTTTGAATATAATTTTGTGTTCTTATGACAGTTATTGTTACGGTAATCAAGTGATCCTTCGAAGTGAATTTGATAAAAATAAGTGATATCGATGAAAAGAACAGCGTCTCTGCTGTGGTCGGAGAGCGAAGTTTTTATGAAAACACTCCATACCCAGTGCAAAATGTAAGCATCCACACTATGTCAATTTTATTGAGTTTGCCAAGTAATAGCTCTAAATTTCGTCAACTGTAGCTAACTATCTTCATAGACTGACATGTTTGGAATGATCTATATCACTGTTAATGCCTTGTGTCTAACGATGGACTGACAGCTAATACATTGAAAAGATTGTTTGAGTTCTAATTACTGTAATTTAATGTCTTCGTCTTGTCATTAATGACGTCCCATTTGGTCTTGCGGTTGAGACGTCGGCTGCAACAGCAAGGGTTCCGGGTTGGATCCCCGGGCAGTAGAAACATTTGTGTGCATGAACATGTCTGTTTGTTTTCTATAATATGTATTTACAAAAAATAAAATTACGTAAGTAGTTTATCCGTTGTTTAGTACCCTTAATACAGACTTCACGCTTAACTTGGGGCTAGAGGGCATTGTGTGAATGTCAGTGGATATTTATTTATATTTATAGTTTTTAAAAATAGCAATGGGTTTAATTATAGATATGGATACCTCGTGGAGTTTTATGATAAAATGATTTCTAAGCCCCTAAAGATAGGATAACATACAATCTATTTAAGTTGTTGCAATGAATAATTAATTCCTATTAAAGAAATTATTATTTTTTTCAGTTCCTAGATCACTTGGATTAGCTGGGGGAGTAGCTTATGGACGGATCGTTGAGACGCCGGATTGGATTCTAGATTATTGGCATCCACTTGAAAAAGCTCAGTATCCGGAGTATTTAAAAAGCGTGAATGTAGAAAATGCAATATTATTAGAAAATGGAATAGCGGGACTATTTACTAATAGATTCTTAAAATATGAGTATTTTTTATAAAGGGCAATAACCAAACGTACAACTAGGTTGTGTTTCTTATCTATTGAATAGTAAAAACAACATTTTTGTAGAATGTCATAAAACATATTTTATATAATCAGTTGTTTATTAAAACTACAGAAATATGATATTTAATTTGTCTATAATCCACTTTACATACATAAGTGCTGTAAAGATTTATAAAATATTAAGCAAATGAGTATTATTCCAAATAAGTAAATTTAATTTTATTTTTAAAAAATGAGAGATGCAATATATTTTTATTTATCCCATTTATATTAGAAAGATCTTTTGTTGAATTCTTATAACAATACAAACTTTATTATTAATTTTTTTTAATAATGCGCCACAGCCTAGTTTCTGCTCCACTTAGTAATGTTTAGCGGTGGTATAGGTAAGAGATGGCCAAATTTTTAAGTACTTGGTTGGGACAGCGTAGTGCTTAATCATTGTTCTCCTTATTTCTCAGAGTGGGTTTTTTTGGGAACTGCCTTCGTGGTCTTGTAGGCACAGCGTTTAACTTAGTTTGCTGCGTTACCCAGAGGTCGTGAGTTTGGACCACAGGTTTCACTAGGGACAGTTGGCCAATTGCTAGGACGTTGCAGGCTGAATCACCTGATTGTCCTTAATAGAAATATAATTCCGTGCAGGAAGTGCAGGACGGTAGTATTCAACACCCACCACCAATCTGCATTGGGCCAGCGTGGTTGGTTACGTCCCCCTTATGAAGAGGGAGGCAATTCATTTATTGTGCATCGGTCATCATAATTTCATCAAAATTTAATGAAAAGTAATTTATTAATGTCGAGACAGTATAGTCTACGATTTTAGCCGTTCAATTAGTATGAATAAAAAGAAAAATGTCATTGGCAGAACTGTCACTGTCCTATCACATCACAATGTTTTTTTCATTCCTTGGTGAAATATCTAACCTAACATAAATTATATTTGTTTAACTTAAATACATTTTCTTTCGAAGCGATGCTGAAATAAACAGTCCGATAGTAAAAACCCCATGACTGACGAAGAAAGACTCGAGTTATGTCAAAAACTTGATCAGGAACTGGATGACTTTATCAATAGTTTGGAAAGAAGAGGTATACAGAGGGATGGCCGGAAGACCGTTGGAGGTGGTTAAAACATTGCTTTTCACTATTTTTTATGTACATACATTACACTTAATTTTTTTTGCTGTTAGTAGTAGTTTCATCCCCTTCAATCGAGTAAATTTTGTGGTGCGTAATTGTATTTCCAATTTTTCCACCTGACCAATCAAAAACTTCAGAGGTAACTTCATCAATCTGTACTACAATAAAGAATGTTAATGTATATACATCCTCCTTGTCTATCAATACAAATTTTACTTTTCAACAGGAAGAGATGAATAAGCATCCATTTTTCATGAAGTCTACACCCGAAAAGGAGAGCTATCACCATTGGCAGAGGGTCTCGCAAAACTCAAGTATGATCCAGAGGAGAATACACATTGGAACTGGCAACAAATTATAAAGAAGACGGAATTTTTAATTTCAAACATAAAAATTACCGCTTGGTATTATAGGGTATGTATAATGTTCTAGTTTAGTTTTGGTTTTTTTTTTTTTATGGAACAGAGGCAAACGAGCATATGGTCACCTGATGGAAGTGACAACGCGCGCCATGAACATTTGCAAGACATCAGGTCCAGAAATGCGTTGCCGGCCCTTTAAAAGTGTGTACGCTCTTTTTTATCCAGTTTTTTTTTTTTTTGGTTATCCAGTTTTATTGTGTATTTTGTTATCATATATTTTTTTGTCTTTTATATTGTTTCTTACAAACAGTAAAAAATATTTATTAAATTTTAATTATAGGATTATGTTATAAAAACTTTACATTCACACTGTTATATATTTACATTGCCTATTATTAAGTATGATTATGATTTGTCATTTTGGCTGAGGGTACTTACTTTTTTACTTTGTTAATAAATAAAGCAGAATAATGTAGGTAGTTAAAAACACACTTGTCATACATGGCTACCAAGTCAATTAAACTGTTCTCACAGTAATCGGTATTTTTATTAATCACGAGACATAATAGTGGCGACGAGTTGTAAAAAAGTGTCAATATGGAAACAAAAGCAGTGAAGTTTCATGAGTTTAACCCACAAACTGACAATTGGAATATTTATTTAGATAGGCTAACATTTTGTTTTGAAGCAAATGGCATTGTTTTAGATTCTGTTAAAAGGGCGAATTTTTTTACGGTGTGTGGTTCGCGTGTTTACGAAACATTACTCGCATTAATAACGCCAAAAAGAAGTTCGGAAATTACGTTTAGCGAAATAGTGACAGTGTTAACTAAACATTATAGTCCAAAGCCCAATGAAATATCAGTATCCTTTAAGTTTTATAAATGTAATCAAAAACATGGTGAAACAGCATCGGAATACATTGCGCAACTAAGACGACTAAGTTCTGGATGTAACTTTACGGATCTAGAACGTATGTTACGGGACAGATTGGTGTGCGGAATGAGTGATAGTAAATTACAATACGAGCTATTGAAAAGAGACAATTTACGTTATCAGGACGTAGTGGATGCTATGTTAACATCTGAAAGTGCCGGTAGGGACGTCCGTATGATCCAGAGCGCCGCCGCCACGACCGTGCAGACGCCGACAGTAGACGCCTTTCCAGCTCACGAGCCAATGGATGTTAACGCAGTACATTTTAAAACAAATTTACATTTTTGTTATCGATGTGGGGATAGACACGTTGGGGAGTGCCGTTTTATTAATGCTGTTTGCCGATTTTGCAAGAAGAAAGGCCACCTAGAAAAGATATGTTTAAGTAAAAAGAAAAAGAACTCGAATAGAGAAGTACATTTCACGTCAGAGGCTGAAACTCATTTGAATGGTATCTACTGCGTCCAGACTGCAAGCCGGGTTCCACCGTACGAGCTGGAACTGCTGCTGGCCGGTGTCCCAGTGTGCTTGCAAGTAGACACGGGCGCTAGCTTCTCCATAGTAAACGAGCGCACTTGGCATTTGTTGCGTCCCCATCTTCCGCGCGCTGCCCTGCAGCCCGTCACTATGTCTTTGCACACCTGGACAGAGACGCCGGTCCGTCTTCTAGGACAAGTAACCTTGCCAGTTCGATATAAAGGAAGTGATCAAGATTTGTGTGTTATCATTGCAAAGGGCAACGGGCCTAATTTGTTAGGGCGCAATTGGTTAATTCCGCTGAATATAACATTGAATATCAATTTTGTTTCGAATAGTGACTTGGTTGATGTTAATAAAATCATATCCAAACACAGCCAAGTCTTTAAAGATGGATTGGGTACATACCGCGGTCAGCCTGTGGCTATACATGTTAAATCAGGGGCTACCCCTAAGTTTCTTAAAGCTCGCCCAGTGCCTTTCGCAATTAAAGACAAAGTGGAAAGAGAGATCGACAGGCTAGAAAAAGAGGGAGTCCTACGCCCAACCACGTTTTCCGAGTGGGCTACACCCGTCGTGCCGATTATAAAAAAATCTGGAGAGGTTCGATTGTGTGGTGATTACCGCAGCACTGTAAATGAGGCAACTGAATCGGATACCTATCCTATGCCGACAGCAAATGAAGTTTTCGCTATAGTAGCGCGGGGGGAACTTGCTTTACGACTTTAGATTTAGATAGAGCTTTTACGCAGGTGATTGTCAATGACGACACAGCTAAACTCCTCACCCTAAACACCTGTAAAGGTCTATATACGGTTCATCGCCTAGCGTTCGGAGTAAAAGCATGCCCTGGGATTTTTCAGCGATTAATGACATCTTTGCTGGCTGGCATCCCTGGAGTGGCAGTTCTTATTGATGACATAATAATTTCTGGACCATGCAGCCAGGTTATGTCAAATAGACTAGATACAGTGTTAGATCGAATTGAGAGAGCTGGACTGCGATTAAACAAAAACAAATGCAAATTCGCCAATAAAAGGGTTGAGTTCCTGGGCTTTGTTATTGATTCAGAAGGAATACATCCTGCTCCAAGTAAAGTAGAATCGATAATGAACACTCCAGAGCCACAAAATAAACGAGAGCTACAAGCGTTCCTGGGTCTTTATAACTTTTATGAAAGATTCGTACGAAACAAAGCAACAGTACTTGAACCGCTGTACAGGCTGCTCGATACGGCTCAGTCATGGCGATGGTCTGATCGAGAACAGAATGCCTTTGATACAGCAAAGCGCCTTATCACATTTGACTTAACGCTAGTACACTACGACTTAAAAAAACCGCTGATACTTACTTGTGATAGTTCAGAATACGGTGTAGGGGCGGTCTTGTCGCATTTGATGGAAAATAACGAAGAACGTCCAATCGCTATGGCTTCCAGAACTCTTCATACACATGAGAGACGGTACTCACAACTTGACAAGGAAGCTACGGCAATTATGTTCGGCATTACAAAATTTCAGAATTACCTTATGGGAAGACATTTTCGTATCATAACTGACCACAAGCCGTTGCTTGGAATTTTTGACACAAAAAAGCCTATGCCTAACATGATATCACCACGCTTGACGAGAATAGCTATCGCTTTGACCGCTCATGACTACGAAATACAATACAAACCTGGATCGGAAATTGGAAATGCAGACAGCTTGAGTCGTTGGCCTCAGCCCATACCAGAGCAATCTGAAGAACATACCAATGAGGTTTTACTGATGGCTGAGTCACCAGAAGATTTTCCATTTGATGTTACGCATTTAGCAGCTGAGACAAAACGTGACCGCGTGCTTTCACGAGTTCTACATTATTTACAGTGTGGATGGCCAGCAAGGGAGTCTGATCACGATTTTCATCCGTTTTGGTTACAACGCTCAGAGCTTTCAATCCAGAATGATTGCATATTGTTGGGATGTCGAGTAGTGGTACCGAAATCACTTCGCCAGTTGACTTTGAGTGCTTTACATAAAATACACACAGGAATAGTACAAACTAAAGCATTAGCCAGAAGTTATGTTTGGTGGCCTGGTCTCAATGACGATATCGAGGCACTAGTAAGTAAATGCACAAATTGCTTAGAAAATCGCCACATGCCTCCCAAATCTAGCCACCAATGGATTACCCCACCAGACCATGGTCAAGGGTGCATATTGATTTTGCGGGACCATTTTATGGCAAATATTTTTTGATAATGGTTGATTCATACTCTAGATGGCCCGAGTTATTTATGGTGAATAATATGACATCAGCTACGGTTATTCGGTTGTTAAGAACTACATTTGCCACACACGGGCTATGTGATATATTGGTTTCTGATAACGGCCCATCTTTTGTAGCTAACGATGTACAGCAATATCTACAAGCCAATAATATACGACATATAACCACAGCTCCTTACCACCCAGCTACCAATGGTTTAGCAGAAAGAATGGTTCAAACTATAAAAGATAAGCTTAAGAAGATGGACAATATGACATGGGAAATTAGAATTCCAAATTTATTACTAGGTCTGAGAGTAACTCCGTGTACCACTACAAATAAAAGTCCAGCAGATCTACTTATGAAAAGGCGTTTAAGAACTTTACTCGACACTATACATCCAGATAATCTTCAACATAGAAAGTGTGATGAACAAGTTATTGAAAACAGTGAAAAGAAAGCAAGGGAGGCACATGTTGATCAGGATATTATGTATCGAAACTATGGTGGACAAGGGCCAAAATGGCTACCAGGCAAGGTGATGCATAAAGATGGACCATCAAGTTATAGGATTCAAACTCAAACTGGTTCTATAGTTCATCGTCATATTGACCAACTTTATAAAACTAAGAGCCAACAGACATCCACAGAAAGAGAAGAGGCAATGGTTGAAGCAACAACATCTGATCCCTTAAATGAAACATCACATGTATTTACAGGGAATAGTAATACATGTGAAGACAAAGGGAATAGCCAAGATTCAGAGGATATTATTGAAATCCCTGATGCTGAAAAGTGGGCAGATATGTTGGGCATTCCGGCTTCATCTGAAATGTCTACTCCGATTGGGAAAATAAAAACTAAATCAATTGTCCATTCAAAAGGTCCTTATGAAAGACCTAAACATAACCTTTATATGTATTAAGTTTTCTTAAAATATAATTTTGTGTAATACCTAGAATTTATCAGCAGATTTTGTATTTGTATATTTGATTAAGACTTGAAATGTTTAGTAATCAATAATCAAAGTTATTGTTAAATTGTATTCCTACTGAGGGGGGAGGTATGTTATATATTTACATTGCCTATTATTAAGTATGATTATGATTTGTCATTTTGGCTGAGGGTACTTACTTTTTTACTTTGTTAATAAATAAAGCAGAATAATGTAGGTAGTTAAAAACACACTTGTCATACATGGCTACCAAGTCAATTAAACTGTTCTCACAGTAATCGGTATTTATTAATCACGAGACATATAGGCACTATGACATGGAGCAAATGACGTGATTATGAATGAAAATCCTGCCCAACTTATGCGATGGATAGAATTTTGCATGAACAGTTGAGTGAGATTATGCAACTATAACAGTTGATAACTAATGTTTTACTGTTTATCTAAGGAGCCAAATGTCATAATATTTGTGCTTGCCATACAGAAAATGGCCTTATTATGACATTCTTTGTGTCAGCTAGACGCAGTCTGTATTTTTATATGTCCATTATATCCCTTAAATATTCAAAGATTAACTTTCAGTTTGGATCAAAATATCTTTTGTTTTTATGCATTAGTTGTTTGCCCAATTGCGCTGCTGCTGCATACTATATTTTTTAGTATAAATGTTTTTATACTATCTTTTTTGAAGTCTTGTCCATAAGTGCGTTTCTCTTATACATTGAAATATAACATAAAAGGAAATGATTCTATTGGATTGGTGATAGTTTACTTATTTGCGAGCATTTTAGAGGAAAGTCCATATAAACGGACTCCATATGGCAAAATGGTTGGTATGAAGTAACTTTTAGTGAAAAATATTAGTAAGTACCGTTTTAAGGTACAGTACCTTGCAAGGTATATTTGATTGATTTGTGAAAATTTTACAATGGTACTCTTGGCAGAAACTAAATAGTTGTGTCATGGCAAAATTAAATATTGAGAATTATCTTACTATAAATTAAGATTGTAATTAGCAGTTTCAATATTTTCACAACTTGGCGATTTATAACCTTAATTATGCTAGGAATGTAATTGATTCAATTCTACAAAAAATCTTGCATCAATATCATGCAACTGGTAAGCTAGTGTTGGGTACACTTCGGTTTCTTTCATTGTGTAACAAACAAATGCTTACTATTTTTTGTTACATGGGCAAAAAAAGGGGGAAATGTTATTATACCAGTTTTGTAACACAAAATCTGTTGTTAACTAAAAGTGGTTGACCTTAAAATATTAAAATTAGAGTCCATGTATATGTTACCAGAAAATAACAAAACTGCTGTATATTCTAGGAAATTATAAATATTTCGGTATCTACACTACAGAATACAATTTTATCAAAAATTTTCACAAATGCCCTATTCATGCACAGAGGTTATGAATAGGGGTATGCACAGTGAGTGACACTGATCGCAAAAAACAATAAATAAGTTAACATTTTTGTCAAATTTGATACTGTTGATGACAACAGATGGCCTATGGTTTCAAATCTGTAGAAGAAAATGGCCATCAGTAGGAAAAAAATAATATCTCGGCGATTTAATGGGTTGTCTGGATGTACAGGGTATGCACTGCTTATTTGCATATATGGAGTGCACGCCACTGTTCGAATTCACCACAGAGCTACGGAACTTTATAGTTGCCATAACCGAAATAAGTAACTCATAACATCCGTTGTTCGAATTTTATTACACAAAATAGTTACTGCCACTACGCCGGCGTCTACGGGGGAAAGCTCGCGTTACACTACTAACCAAACAACAAAAAAACATCATTTAGAAAATTAATAAATACAAATATTGGCATTTATGAATCATAAAGTTATTCAAATGATTGTGTTTATACATGAGTGTAAACAATTATTGTTTTAGTACTGGGATAATCGAAAATTATAAATTAATATTTCAGCAAGCCTGATTGTATATGTCTTCAGTTCAGTATATTAATTTTATTTTTTTATTACATTTTATTCGGAACACCAACAGCACTAATACAGTTTGTTGAATTACAATTAGAAGTACAAGTTATGTCTAAGCTATTAACTGGAACATCTGGACTGATGTTGATAGAATTTAACTGGAAGACAGCTAATGTTAGACTACTTTAGGCTACTATTATTTCCACGCGCAAGCACAGTTACTACAAACATGTTCAACCAAAGTTGAGATCACAGCTCACGAATAATCCCTCTTTCAAGGTGACAGTTATGGAGAAGACAAAGGTGACAGGGGTGACAGAGGCGAAAGAGGTCGAGGTAGGGGCAGGGGTGGACGTGGGGGTCGCGGCGGTGGTGGTGACCGGGGCGGTGGCGATCACGAAGAAGCAGTAGAGCTGGGGGGAAGATGGCGAGCCTAAGAAGCCTCCAGTGACATACGTGCCACCTGAGCCGACCAATGATGAACAGGAGATATTCAGCAGCACTATCAGCTCTGGCATTAACTTTGACAAGTTTGATTGTATTGCCGTCAAAGTAAGTATTCTTTGGCCATAGTCTTTCTTAATCGTAGTGTTTCAATTACAAATTGCAAGCACAAGAAAAGGTCTCAGTTTAAATTACTCTAAAATGAATTGAATTTTTTAACTACTGTTGTTCAAAATCATTCCCTAATAAATGTGATTATTGAGAGGTTTTAGGTCATAAAAGCCTTCCCTAGCCTAGTTTGCTATTAAACATAATACACTCATTTCAGGTGAGCGGTGAGAATCCTCCGCGGCCTATCGACAGCTTTGAGAACGCCAACCTCCGGAAGTATGTGTTGAACAACATTCTCAAGTCTGGGTACAAGAGGCCTACGCCTATACAGAAACACGCCATACCCATCATTATGAACGGCAGAGATCTTATGGGTTGCGCTCAGACCGGCTCAGGAAAAACGGTATGAAAAAATTTACTTCCCTTTCTACTTTATCCCATTATAGAATATCCACTGACATTCACACAGCGCCATCAAGCGCCCCAAGTTAAGCGTGAATCCTGTATTATAGGTACAACGGATAAACATATATATATATATATATATTTTTGTAAATACATACATATCAAACCCGGAATCCTTGGTGTTGCAGCCGACGTCTCAACCGCAACACCAAATGGGTCGATTTCAACATCTCGTAAAAGATTCCGACATGAACCATTTTATTTATGTTCACCATTTGTAAACTATTTATCTTTATATTTTCTGCTATACAAAAGTATATTCACTCAATTTCACAACAAGTTTGAATAGAGACGTCTACACAAAATAAACGCTAATTTAAATCATGACTAGTCGCGACAAGCTCGCGATCCACTTATTAAAGCTCATTTAAATCTTAATTTGATATTTAAAATAGCGTCAATTTTTCTGGGTCTGTAAAATATCTTTACTACAAGTCTTTTGTTTTAGGCTGCATTTCTGTTACCCATCATACATTGTTTACTTCAAGACGAAAGGGAACTTAAAAGTGAAAATGGGTGTGCGCAGCCTCAAGTAAGTATATACTGCAACTGAATGAAATATATTTTTAATACTTTCTGATAATTAAAAATGATTTGTTATTTAGGTGATTATAGTAGCACCAACCCGTGAGCTTACACTGCAAATATTCAATGAAGCAAGAAAGTTTTCATATGGCTCCATATTGAAGATTGCAGTTGCCTATGGTGGCACGGCTGTGCGTCACCAAGGAGATAATATAGCGGTAATTATTATAATATAATAAAAGGATAATAAATGTAATTGATTTTCATTAAATATTAAGTCACCAAAATAGCAGATGTGAGATATAAAAATCACATTGAAATAATGATAAAAATGGAGCATATGTATGACATATATATCGTAATATATAATACAATAGTCATGTTTTACCAAGTGTATATTTATTGTATTCTCACAGAGGGGTTGTCATATACTAGTGGCGACACCAGGACGTCTCCACGACTTCGTTGACCGCAACCGCGTGTCATTTGAGAGCGTGCGGTTCGTGGTTTTGGATGAGGCGGACCGTATGCTTGACATGGGTTTTATACCAAGTGTAGAAAAGATGATGGAGCACTCAACCATGGTTGACTTGGTAAGTACACCCTCGTAGTTATATATGGTTAGTGCACTTTAAGGTTTCTTTGAACCATCTAGTACAGTAATAGTATCCAAGGCTAGACAAAATTTGTAACTTCTTTAAAATCTGGAATACTTTCACAAATTCCTGTTTATGGTCTAAGCTTAGATAAACAATAAAATAATGCACAATCAAGAATTTCAATCATTATCACGTCGCTCACTACATATCATAGTGACAATGTAGTAGCATGCTTGTGCTTTTGATGACGCCTTAAAGTCCGAATTTTAATGAAATAAATATAAATTTATGACATAAAAATATTCCTTAAAATGTTATCATGTGTCAAGCGGCTCGGACATTTTTTAGTTGATATTTCTTTGTTATTTTGCATCTAGTTAGGTTATTGTTCATATACGGGTCTAAGTCAAGTTTGATGGGTGGTATGTTTAAGATGATTAAACGAAAATTTCAACATTCCAGAAAGAACGTCAAACACTCATGTTCTCGGCTACTTTCCCTGAAGACATTCAGCATCTTGCGGGGAAATTTTTGAACAACTATTTGTTTGTTGCCGTGGGTATCGTCGGCGGCGCCAGTACCGACGTTGAGCAGATCTTCCACCAGGTTACCAAATACGAGAAGCAGAACTCACTTAAGAAACTCATTGAGGAAAATGGTGAGTAAACACAGATATGTGACATGGGAAATTTTACTTATGCTAATAGATATTAAAGTAAACAACATCATTTGAGGTTGGAAGCAAACTGATTTATTATCCATTTGTATAAATCTACCTACAAAAGCTTTTACAATTATGTTAAACAAACCTCCCATTGGTTTCATAAATAACAGATATATTACTTCTTTTGTAAACAGACTGATGATCATCTTAAGGTTCTCTACCAGAAGCTCCTAGACTAGTTGTAGGTTTGCTATTCAGTAAAGAATAATGTGTGCAATGTAAGCTAAAGTCCCATTTATATCTGATTGAACTCCTTGCATCCTATAAAATGTATGAATAGTTAAGGGTTTAGAGTTGCTAACACAACATTTAAGTATTTTGAATACCATCCTCATGCATTACAACCGTTTATTTGAATAAAAGTATTAAAAATGTGTTTTTTAGTGTTCTTAGTACTAGGCGGTGTGTGAATGCTTGGAGATAACCACAGACATCCGAATATACAATTAGACTGGACAAGCCGCCAAGTTTATAGGCAGTCCCAGTGTCGCAATTTCTTTTCGGTTCTTACCTGTGAAAAGTTATTATATTTCTTGGTAAATTTACTGATTCATTCCAATAATGGCATGTTACAATTGCACAGGATGGCATTTTGGGAAAAAACGGTAATTTCTTCTAATATTCGTGCGTCTTGACTCGTCTCACAGAGCGTAAACTGGCAGCCAGTGTATGCTCGTTGAGCTTACATTTGTCGCACTTAAAAACGCGGCTTGCCCCATCTCCTGTATTGGGAAATCTGTGGAGATAACGTGTTTTTCGTTTCCCTCTATTAGATGGCAAACGAATTTTGGTGTTCGTTGAGACGAAGCGAAACGCGGACTTCATCGCAGCCATGCTTTCGGAACAACAACTGCTGACGTCATCGATCCACGGCGATCGGATGCAGCGCGAACGGGAGGAGGCGCTCCATAATTTCAAAAGCGGCCGCCACTTTATACTTGTTGCCACTGCGGTCGCTGCTAGAGGTTTAGGTATGTGTCAACATGAAAAGTCGAAATTAATTTATTCAATGTAGGCACGTCAAAACACGTTATAAAATTCATATTAATTTTAAAACATTTTAATTATTAAAGCAAAAAAATTATTTTAATAATTAAAGTGCTTAACCGTAAAGACTCAACAATTATTAAAAAAATATCAGCGTTTTTAAATAATTTACTTTAAAAAGTAATTAATTTAATAATTAACGTATTCTAGAACGAGACTCAAGCGTTGATCTTTCCTTGAATAAAAAGAAATAGCTCTCTTTACGATAAAAGGCGCCATAGTTGAGTCTCGTTCTAGAATACGAGCCTAAGAGTAGCTGAGCAATGTTTTAACTGTACATAAACAGTGTTTAATGAATAACATAGCAAATCCTGAATACATATCTCTTCTTATTCTTTCAGATATCAAGAATGTCGATATAGTCGTAAATTACGATTTACCCAAGAGCATAGATGAATATGTTCACCGGATCGGCAGAACTGGGCGTGTTGGGAATAGAGGAAAAGCTGTTTCATTCTTCGACTCTGACCAGGTAATTTAATAAGGTTCACACCTCATAGGTAGGAACAAATTTTTATGATATCTTAGCTAATTCTTATTAAGTTCACAAAATGACAACTTCTTCAATTCGCTTAAAAAGGTTATGTACTTTGGTATTTATTAATAGCATCCTTTTCTATAACAAAGCTTTTCGAAATGCTAATACATGTCTATGGTATGCTTATAAAACTAAAAATATTGTTTTGCAGGACATGGCGCTAGCACCTGATCTTTCTAAGATTCTACGTCAAGCAGACCAGACAGTGCCAGACTTCTTGGAAAGCGGTGGCACTGCCTCTTACAAAGGCAACAAGTATGGTGGCAGTGATATCAGAGTAAGTAAAATATGTACATAATATGTAGTCATGTTTATCTAATTTGCATATTTGAATGAATAGATGTGAACATTTCAATGAAATAAGCAGTGCCTTTGTGCAAATTGCTAAAACTTTTGTTATATTTCATTATCATCTTCATTTTTCATGCATAACAGAGAAATAATGAGGTATTGATGACATTATTCACTCAGCATTATGCTCTAAATTTTAAAGTATGAATTATTTAAATATATGTAATTTTCCAGAACTTCAACAATGCTGCAACAAGTGTTGATCAAGGCCAGGAGCCTGATGAGGACTGGTAGATTAAAAGCAAATTTAAATTTACAAGTAACATACTCAGTGATGACTGTAAGATTTTGCTGTGCAAACAGTGGTGTTTATATCAATGGTGCTTATGTGTGACTCCTCCCAGTGACTGTCGAGCCGACATAGTCGTATACCATAGCTCCTAACATACTAACCAACTTTCAACACAAGACTGGACATAACATTGACTAGTATTCTAGATTTAAGGCTATATTTTTAAGAATCGCGCAACCCATTAACTTTAAATATCGCATAAGTCCCTTTGGTTATACATCATTTTTGTACTTATAAACCATTTTTTAGTATTAAGGTCTATTCATGTTTGTTTTTACATTTATTTTTTATTATTACTAAGAAAGATTATCTGTTTCTTTTTTGTTATTTTTTTTTGTTCATTGTGTTTTTCTAATCAGGATTTAAGTTGGCATTTGAAGACAATGACCATTATGAATGCTAAACACAAATCTGTGATCAAATGTTAAAGTTGCTCAGTTTGAATTTTAAAATAGTTACTTCGTAATTCATAGATTTATCGTGTAAGATATATAAATATGCTTAGACATTTGAGTCGTGGACTCTATACTTAATTTTGTTAAAGACATTGCTTGTTTATGGAATCTCAGTTATTGTACAAAGTTACAAAATTTGTCAGCTAAACCAAACGTTTGTAACGTATATAATTAAGAGTAGTTTAGGCAGCAACATGCCTATGACATTAACTGTACAAATTGAAACAAAATCTTAATTTTAATAGTGTTTTACATTATACTCTGTGATGATTATTATAAGTAGAGATAGATTTGCGTCGTCTTTTGCCATACCTTTTTTTTAAGTTCAAAATTAAAATTTATCTAATGGTAATATGTATGATTTTCAAAGCAATAATATTACGAATTTAACTGGACAAATGTTCTTGTACACCAATCCAAATTCCAGATAAACAAAGGATATGGTTTATTAAAAAACACGGAAGTTGTTAAGCGGTACTTTATCAATTAAAAAAGTTAAAATTATCAATAAAAGCATTTTTATTGTAATGTTTATAAACTGAGCAAAACCCCGTCTCTATCTGCTGCGTTTGTCACATAGTAGAGACAAATACTTATATATTGCTTTACAAGTTTAATTACATTCGACTGCCAATGAAAAGAGGGCACTGTTCTAACCCATTGAATCGATCTAAAACTAAATGTGCGGAAACTCCAAATTCAAGCTGGCTGGACACATGTATCTCCGATGCCTGGTGGTCTACGGCCTCCGAAATAGGATTCAGGTAGCGTATGTACGTACCGCCAAACTTTAGCTCCATGCTTGTCACAAATTTATGTGACGCACGTTGATATGCAAAATGTTATCAAAATCACTTCCGTTCACGAGATTGAGAGACTGGCGAAAAGCGCGATTTCAAGCTGTCTGGACACGTTCTCGATCGATTATCTAAGGTGGCCGTCACATAAAATGCTCTATCGACCTACAAAATTTCATCCTAATTGGAAGATTTGTCCAAACAGCCTGAGCTACATATTAATTCGCGTGTTCCGCTTCAGCCCGGCCACAGTAAATTTCACGCAAAAAATCGTATTCAGGCAGACCTGCGCCTCCTTTCTCCGCTTCCCACAAAAAATGTGCGAAGACAAACGTTTGCTTCGACATAGGACTAGTCTGCATTCGTTAGGGTTCGATGTTACGAAGTTCTACCTAAAGAATGATCGAAGAATGTGCGTCGTGTAAGTTGAGACTGAACTGCGACCAACTGCGCCGCAGACTCGCTGGAAGTGGTAATAGTAACGCTAAAACAAATTGCATTGAAACTTCATTTTCGCTTTGAGCATTACTTTTATTTATATAACATAATATAGATTATATTGAAATAAAACCGTTACAAAACTTATCAAATAAGTATCACAGATATTATTGGGATACGCATGCTGCATTCCAAAGTTAGAACAAAGAACAACTCTTTGTGACTTCCATACTACTCGTAAATATATTATAGTATTTTTCTAAAATAATTCAACCTACAAGTTTTAAGCTTCATCCGTTTCTATCATAGCGTAGGTAACAGCTGGAGTCAATTTTCTTAAATATTTGGCAATCCTGCAAAAAATAACTTGTCAAATAGACGCTAACTTACAAAGACAACAGAGATTCTAAATATCTCATAAAAAAACATCAACGTTTGTTCACAAAGAGCCAAAAACTTTTTGTAACAGTCAAAATGATTTTTGGAAAAGATACTTCTTTTTAATAAAGCATATCATTGGAAATATATAAATTTTAAATTAATACCAACGCTTAGGAATATCTATACCTCAAACTGAGATATAAGTTTTTTTTATTCAATTAAAAATGTCATATCTAAATACTTACATAACCAATATTAGGCAAAGGAAGTAAATGCAAGCTGTCAGCAGCATAAATGCACCGGGGAATGAAGTGATAGTGACCGTGTACAGTGCATTATACAAGATGGGCGCGATGAGTGGACATAATGAGTCCGCAGATGCGACTAGGCCGAACACTTTTGCGATGTCGGTGTTTGGCACGGCCTTTGTTAGAAAGGAACGCTGTAGTGGCCCTGCTATATTTCCAAACAGCGATAGGCTGGATCCTGGAACAATGTGTATTCTCTAGGTTAGATAGATAGGAGTCTTCATTGCTCATAATTAATTTGAAGTAAATAAAAACACCTATTTTACTACCTATGTAAAGGTTTATCAAAAGCAACCTTTTGCCGATATGCCTACTGCACGTGCCTTTGTCAAACTGGCGTAGCAAGGATTGGGAGAAGCGGGCCACCGCCCGCGGCCTCGCACTTAATAGGGCCTTGCTCGAGTTCATTTGTGACGAATGATTAAAAGAAACTGAACACTGACAACAGAGCCTATAACTTATGTCTTGGTCTCAAGTAAAATGGCTAGTACCCGTTAAATGAAAATGTATGTAAAAAAACGTATGTAGGTAGGTACTATCAAAGGGCCCGCTACGGCATTTTGCCCGCGGCTAGTTTAGACCTCGCTACGCCACTGTTGGCAAATTTACTGGCACATGTGTTACTAGTGTTTTAGTTTTGAATAAATACTAATAAGTATTAGGATATTTATGTAGGTACACCACCTACTCCTAAGTAAGGAGCCCAGACCCAGGCCAATACAAAAAGAAGTAGGTGTACACACTTAGAAGGTAATGTTCCCACTACAGCCCCAGCCTGCCCACACGGTTTGGCCGTTGGGAGGGTGGTTTTTAAATTAACGACTACCATCCTAAGATAGTTGCCGGGACCAACCAATAAGAAAGGCAGTTAACATTACTGGATATTGTGACTAAACATATTTCTGTCACGATTATTTATTAATCACGAACTAAGCTATGTATGCTCAATTCTTCGTAAACAACTTACCAAGATACATATGCCATGTTTTCACAGCAAATGCTTTTGTCACATACTCTGCAGCGCACGACATGAAGGCTACGGCCACAAAGTTCAAATCACTGATACGCAGCATCTTCTGAATGACAGCCACGCCAAAGAACGCCCCAGCGAACCACATGGCACTGCTAACTGCCGAGAAAGTAGTAAACTCCTCCATTGTCCAATGGATTTTGGCACGAGTGTACAAATAAGTAAGGCCCGAAGTCCCGTACACCGTAAAGACGGAAAGGCTGGATGACGCTACAATCAGCAGCATGATTGACCTGCCGTTGTTTGGTTTCTTCTCGAAACAAACACGAATCATTTCTTTCGTGTGGGACAAATTGAATATATCCCAAAGGCTGCCCTGGAAATAGATAAAACAATGTTTAGGTGCGGCTCCATGATCACCGAAAGACGTTAAAACATCTCGATTGTTTAGATTCCGTTATCTTCAACGAGTCTGACAATCATTATTTCACTAAATCAACGAAATTAAGTGGCAGAGGGCCGGTTCTAAGACTATTTTAGAACAGACAAACATGTCATGTTTAGGAATGGCGACAGCGCTATGGCGAGCCTGGCGTAGGACTCTGCCGATGGATCGATGACTTGCTGATGGAGTTGATGAAGGCTTGATAAGAAAAGTGATGTCGATTATGAGATGAAATTTAGCTATATTTTATTTGTTTTTTCTTCTGCAGAAATAAAATTAAAATGAATCAACTCACTCGCAGAACACCATAATAAATGCTATCCCGTAAGGACTTCCCTAATGCTCGGCAATGAGATTTATTTTATTTATATCTACCAGTAGCTACCAGTACTCGAATCATAAACTAAATTACTTTAATTATCATTGTTTTTGAAAAAAGGGCTTTTTCGATACGCCAGGTTTCCTCGTGATGTTTTCACCATCGTAAAACCATCACATTACGTCATTAACACCGTAAGAGCGTCGAATAAAGGTAGATATAATTGCGAAAATACAATCATACCTGGTGGGATTTGAACCTGCACCCTCCAAATCGGAGGGCAACAGTCCACACCAACCGACACCGACGCTCTTACTCTTACTTAATGTACTCGTAGGTAGGTAGGTATATACATGTTATGGCACGTAACTAACAGTTATTAATAAAATACAAGATCTATGTTATTAAAATGAAAAGAATGCATACCGGAACAGCGTCTTTCATAGACTCCTCTGTAAACACGCAAACGTAAACGTATGCGATCGTGTAAAGGGTGGCGACTATAAGTAGCAGATATGAGTTCCCAACTAGCTTCAGGATGTAAGGGCTCAAAGCGGCACCCACAGTTACACTGACAGCGACCGTCAATTGGACTACCATTAGCCTGTAAGGGAATATATTCATGTTTAAAATATAATCAGCGGCGTAGCAAGGTCTACCTAGGCGCGTTGGTGACCGTCTTCGAGCATTAATAATACTCGAAGATGACCGTAACTAGTATTTTCCAGTTGACAAGATGGTGCTGCTAGCTTCCATTTTGTACATTTGCCCTTGATCCCGAGACTCACAAGAGAAAGAAGTGGGGATAAATGAAAAAGGATCTTCTGAAAGTTCTTTATGATAATACATCATTCCCTATCCAGAATAAAAGAAACAAAACAAAAAAAGGCCATAAAAATTGTAAAGAAATTTCTTTGTTCTTAGAAAAATGTTGGCAGCTTTTTAAAGTAGAATTTTGTCGAAGTGACGTCAAGTTAAAAACAACTTTTTAAGATGTACCTAGGCTTTGTTTTGGAAGAGGTAGCTCTTCCAAAACCCGCTTTAGCACGAATGATACCTAAATATTACCAGACCACGGCCATACAGAAAACCAGCGTGAAATAACGCTTTGTTTTGTGTTTCGCCCAGAGAATAAAGTTACCTACTGGAGGCGCTCCTACCCCTTTCCTATTTTTACTTTTCCATCTCCAAAATTTACAAGTGTTTGTCCCTTACAGGGCTAAATTTAGCACTTTTTACTAAAGATGAACTCCTTTTTAACGATTAAGTCTGAAAAGGGCTACCTAAAAAGGGGGTTTTCATGGTCTTGTAAATATACATCCTTATAACTCTTAGAGTGTATATAACTAGGTATAGAGAGCGCATATCGTACAAGGTACTCAATGCGCAGCGTAGGCAGGTGAACTATAGCTACAACATTGATAGATACATGTGAAATAGGGTTGGACATTTCTGCGTCGCTAGCGCAGTTGTCGATAAATACAGCTGAACGGCATGATTTGATACTTAACATTGTGTATGTAGCTAATGATTTGCTTTTAACCCTTAGAGTATTGATAATAGTAATATTTATAATAATAAGAGCAAGCGCACTTGCCCATAATTATTTCGATAATCAATGTACTTTAAATTCGTGTTGGTCAGAGTGACGGGTGTATTGTTTCATAAACGGTTATGAAAGAAAAATATAAATTATATTCAGTCCGAATCTACATAATACGAGCATAGTTTATGCATGTGATCTTTCTTTCATTATTTATTATTCTAAATGCAAGCCTATTACGTCCCACTGCAAGTAACAGGCCTTCCCACGCAGTATAGCCATGGGGATATTTACATTGTACATATTAAAATTCTTTAAAATATTTAAGCAGTTGATGCGTGATATAGCAATATTCCGTACTTTGCATTTAAAATATATGAATATACATTAAAAAAAAACAATTTAAATACCTTATAAAACAGTATATTATCACAAAAATATTTACAATAAATTATTGCGCATAAAATTTTTAGTATTAAAATGTAATAGAACATTTATGTAACTTAAAAACTCATGTAAATAAACGGCGGAGACCCAGGGTCGAAAAATATTTCCAGAGAAAAGCACACTGATAGCTCTCAACCACGTCTACAAGCGCTTGCGGTGGGAATTTCGTGTTGTTCTCACCCGTGCCTACTGTTCACACTTCGTTGCTCGTGCTCTATACTACTATTGATACTCTAAGTTACAACTACTTTCGTCTCACTTTTTGTCGGTAGGAAGCCATTTTTTTCGTCGTTCTATACAGCATTTTGGTACAAAAATCTTTTTCTCTTAATCTAACCCGGTCTTGCCCTTTTTAACTTCCCCAACTGTTCAGTGGTGACAGTATCATTTACCATCAGTATAACTATCTTTTCGTTTGCTTGCCTTCTAAGAAATAATAAATGTACTTAGGTGGATCTACGCACTAAAAAATGGTCAGGAGAACAAATTATTTTCTACGCGTACCTATAACAATGTATAGCATAATATACGCCCATATTTTCTTTGTACGTAACTACGAAATACATTAAACAGCGAGAATATTGACGTCATTTCGATTTGCCTAGCCACCTGGCTATCATAATACACGATAACACAAAACGGTATCTATTTGTTTTCGTGTATAGGTTTAGTCACAATACTGTATCGGAAAAACAAATCATTGTCTCAATACGAACACGTTTCAGCGTGAGTTGCCAGATATGAATATAACTTATTTACATTATCATTTTTGACGACCCATCGGGTGTAATTGTTGAGACGTCGGCTAGTACACCAAGGGTTCCGGGTTCGATCCCCGGCCAGTACAAATATTTGTGTACATGAAAATGTCTGTTAGTATTGGTCTGGGTGTTTTTGTATAGTATGGATGGATTTACAAAAAAGTATATAAGAATGTTTATCCGTTGTTTAGTATCCATATTACAGGCTTATGCTTAGTTTGGGGCTAGATGGGGCTGTGTGAATGTCAGTGGGTATTTATTTTTTATTATTCATCATAGAATACCATTCTTACCAACCCTACTCTTCCCGCGGGTGTCGTAAAAAGCAACTTACGAACAAAACATTCAAAAGTGAACGGTTACATGTGCTTTTTTATTCCACCTATCTAACCTGCTATCGCCATCCAAACTGCGTGGAGACAAGCGTGGAGATTATAGCCAAAACCCCTCACCATAGCGTAGTTCAAAAAGAATATTAATTATTAGTTGGTATAATAGAACAGCAAATAAACAAAAACAAGTGCCAAATAATACCTACTTGACTCAGCTTTCGTTCTATTAATTATAATGATGATACATTTATTTACTTACACTGTGCTGGCTGAGCGACCCAAAGTGAATCTTAGCCTCCATGCGAGATTTCGCTACGCCTATTACTATTCAACCACCCCAAACTTGACGCATTATCATACTGTATATCAGTAAAGCCCTGGAGCAGGGGCGTCTTTCCCTTAAGTGCAGGATGTGCGTTGCACACGGGCACCGCTCGCATTATGAGTTCCTCCGAGGACCGCGCGCTTGCTAGGGGCGCTAGGGTACTGTTTGCACACGGGCGCCACATGACATACAGATGGCCCTGCCTGCCTGACTCTTCAGGTCATCTTATGTAAGTCCCGAGTCCAGTAATGGACTTTCATGAACTGTTAATGTTTTACAATTATCACGTACCTAAAAGATCTGTTCTCATCGGTCGACACATCACTGGCAAAGCAGTTCGCTCCAGTGACCATCACGAAGTAGCCTCCGGATAAAGAGAATGGTATCACAGTACCGATAAACCACCAAGGTCCCAAGGTTATCCAGCATACCGTATAGCACCGTCAACATTGCTGTTAAAGTCATGCCTGAAAAAGTTAAGTTCCTACTTCGTTAATATAATAAGGGGGGGGGGGCATTCGTTCCCTAAGGCCCGTCTGAAACGAGACTCAAGCGTTGATATTTACTTAAGTAGAGTTAGAAAGGGATGCCTCTATGTTCCGTATATAGCCCGATCCCTTTCTAACTCAATTAAAGTAAAGATCAACGTTGAGTCTCGTTCTAGAACGGCCCTAAGTGTTAATTTTTAAGAGTAGGAACGTATTCACTGCACATATATTGAAATTTAAAATATTTCGTCTTAACTAATTACGATTTCTAACTGGCATCTGTCTATTCGATAAAATAAAATATATTTACCTAATACAGGCCAGAGTACAAGCGGCCTTCTCCCATGCTTATCCGACCACACTCCAACGAAGAGCATCAACACTGCCGGCACGATCGCTTCGAGGACCGACTTTACAGTAGACACGATAGTCGCGTACTCCTGCACTTGGATCTCCAACTCCTTAGACTGCACCGTGGACTCTGGGTCAAGGAATGGCCGGCATTCGTCCCTCGGATGGTGAAGTGCGTGAACGCAACACCGGTACATTATTAGGTTGCCGATTGGTGTACCTGTAATAAGTAGGTAATCACATTATTTTCTTCCTTAACAATACGAGCTAAAATTCCCCAAAAAACGGATTCATTCATGTGTACCGAAAAGTAGGGAAAGCAATCCAAAATTCCGGATATCCGCAACTTTTCTCCAAATCCGGATTCCAAAAACGTATGAGCTGCCCTTGATATTTCAGAGACCTCAATGATGAAAATTATTAAGGTCTTCGTGTAACAATGATTAATATGGCCTTATCTACGAGTGTCTATTGAGATATACCTTTTTCGGTGAAAGAGAGGGATTTGTACCAATACCTCCCTTCCACTATTGTCCATTGATTGTAGAGTATGTAGGTAACGCGGGTATAGTTGAACCAGTACAGTAAATTCTCTAAGCCTCATCTGATTGATTCAGGAAATGGAGAATTGGAGGCAATGCTGGCAAGAGTGATCCCAGATGAACGGCTCGGGAATTCGGATGGTTGTATGTTACTGGTGTTGGTTACCGCACTAAGTCCTTGAAGTGGTTCATTGTGCGTGAGCTATAACGGTTTGTTGGTCACCCCAACCATCCCACCTCTCTCCAAAACCAGATTTATCTTCCCGGTCTTTTCAAGGTGTCCGCATGTGTTACCGGTGAACTGATGGTTTCTTTGGGGATCTGGGCTACTCCTGTGCACGGAGGACATGCGACACCGTTTCCCTCCTGCACGCTCGGGTAATACTCAGTACGTCGGGCGATCTATCCAAAGAGAAAAGAAAACTCGAAAGGCGTTTTAAAACAGTATGCAAGATACCTTCGCGCTTAGCCATTGTGTGCGCTTGTAGCAAACTATCAAACGCTTTTTCGACTCTTCATCAGCTCATACTAGAATCTTATCGCACAATATGATTACTATCTGACAACTACCAACAATCACACGTTCAATGAACGCGCCTGCAAATATAAAAGTCCTTGGGACGCACTTAACGACCCAGACGACCCGAACATTACCATATCGTTGCAATCCCCTGGGGATCCACCAGTAACTATTCACAATCAATCGACGCTTGTCGCCCTAAATGCATATTTACCTAACTTTTCAGGGAGTCTAAACCCCAAACATAACCCTAAACTACTAGGATGTCCGTAGGTTTGTTGCATATTATAAGATTAGGTGAAGTTTTTTACTTCAACAACATGTTGAACTAACCCCATATATTACTCGTGTTTCTTTGTTTTCAACAACGCGCAGGCTCTACCGACTCGGTAGAGTCGATTCATGCATCTTATCAAAACATACCGCATACCTACAATAATGATATATTTTTACTAAAGTTTAACAGCACGTGTACATATAGTAATGCCAGACAAATTATAACATAGCCTTTTAGAATAATTGGATCTGCTTCCGTGACCTTCATAAAGCAGTCGAGCAGGGTAAGGCAGATATTTTTAGGATACGCTGATATTTTTATGAAGAACCATTCTTACATTAATACGTTTAAAAGTAATGTGAGTGGTAAAGTGGGTTTGTTTGCCTCTTGGAGGGGTCTGTACAACAGCACAGTAAAAAAATTGCAATGTAAAGATAAATTATAATCTACCAAATCCAAAAGTGATAAATAATATTGTAATCAGTCAATACAAATAAAAGTCTTAATTACGAGATATTTGTTTTGTCGATTTAGGTACTTAAATTATGTGTAAGTAGGTACATTGTTAACTGATAAATTTAATCTGAATTTAGATAGGTCCTACCAAAAGCCGACAAAAACAGTCACTTTATTTTGTTTAATATTATTGTGATAATCATACTTAAACCTACGCCCAAAAACCCAGACTAATTGGTATATTTGTTTTAAAATTTAAGCAATCATGCCGATAATGCAAGTGACAACTGTTGTCTACAATAATTTCGTAATGCCGAAAAAGGGACCGTGCAGTTGCTAATTTGTGAAAAAATATTTTAAGTAAAAATTTAAAGTCACAAAATGAATTAATTTCTTTGCCATTATCACCTTTGAATTAGCTATATACTAAAACAAAACAGGAACAAACTAAACATCTGACGGAACTAAGAATGAAGTTTTAATGATACAGCTTTATTTACAAGACACTTTATACCATACCATACCATATAATACTGATATTTAAAATAAAAAAACAAATACCTGACATCGAGAGACCAAGCATCGTCAACAACACCGGGAATTCAATAGCAGTTCGCAAAGTAAACCCTTTGCGATCCTGGTACGGGATTTGCCGTAGGTTCAACTGTTTCTACTTCATTGAATTCCATATTAAGTGACTATATATTTAAAAAACCAAACACTCCAAACACGCAGATACTTTAGAAGCCAAGTAATAAAATAAAACGGGTGCACTTTTGACAACAATGTACGCTCGGCGTATCAAAATATATTTTGCGCTACATTCCAAAATGTTATATCAAAGATACTGATTAAATGGCGATAGCTGACTAATGCTTTATCTTCCTTCTCAAAATACCTATGTGCGTATAAGCTACATAGGTACACAATACATTGTGATAGGTAGGTAATTCCCTGATTATGGCATGTCTCGCTAGCCGGTTTTGGCCTCGAACAAAACATATGATTTCTGAATCACGTTTCACAAGCAAATTGATCGCTTAAACAAAGAAGTAAATGTTGTAAACAAAGCAACAATATAATTAAAAACGTCTCGTGCGAATAGTTGGGCAGACGATCAAAACTAAAGTGTCTGCCAGATAAGCGAACAATACGTATGTCGTCAACAGATCGTTGAATTTGTCATTTTAGGAAAAACCCAAATCATTTTGATCGGTTAATTTAGCAGTTTCCCAGTCAAAATTATTTCGATATAGAGCGGTGATTCTGTACTACACGATTTTGCTGAGATTAGCAAATAGCACACCTACCGAGGTAATTACATATTCGTATTCGTACACGTATACTTAACAAACAACATGTTAAAGTATCACTCTACAAATAGTCAAACGTTAAGCGTTAATTCAACGCCGTTGTATGACGGCCACCCAAACTGCTATGGAGAGGGCTATGTTAGGTGTTTAGGTACCAACGTGATAAAGTTCAAAATGAGGGCATCGGTAAAAGAACTAGAGCGACTGACATGGCCCGTAGCATTAACAAATTGAGGAGGCAGTGGCCAGGGAGATATAACCGATGGTCGATGGGGCGTTAAAGTTCTCGAGTGGCCGAGTAAAAGAAACGATGACTGACTCCCAACCAGATGGACTGATGACCTGGTTAAGCTAGCGGGTGTTCGATGGGAGGCAACTGCTAGGTATCGGGTCTGCTTTCAGGTCATTCAGAAAAAGAGGTCTTCATTCAGCAGTACGAAATTATATGACTGGATTTAAGGAGCTAGTCGTTTCAAAGCCATGTGACTTAGGCAGGTCGCTTAAATTTGTACAGTTAATGTCGACCGCATATATATCGCGACAGCCCAGTCATTTGACCACTTGTCTATCGTGCAACTCAGGCTTATTTCGAAAAGCCTGGACATTTAACAAAGTGCCCAATTCAAATATCAACCGCGCACATACGTAATGCATTGTCCCCGCTCGTTTCACAGAAATGACGTGTATTTAATTATAAGCCGAATATGAAATATGTTTATCAATATTTGCGAAGTTGGGGTTAATAATCACTGCATAGTATAAAACAAAGTCGCTTTTTCTGTTTTGTTATGTTGAATTAAAAAATACCGCTCTGAAAATACCACGAACAAATGTCTACTCAAACAGCATTAGGTACTTAATATGATGATAATAAAGTACATATTCATCATCAGCTCATTAAACGTCCCCACTGAGGGGCACGAGCCTACCCGTATAGGGTGATTAGGCCTTAGTCATCCACGCGGGCCCAGTGCGGATTGGACGACTTCACACACAACCTTCGAATCTCTTCGCAGACGTGCATGAAGGTTTCCTCGCGATGTTTTCCTTCACCGTAAGAGCGTCGGATAACGTACATATTTTTTCGAAAATTCGAAAACACATTGGTACGTGTCGGATTTGAACCTCAGCCCTCTCGGTAGGAAGGCGACAGTCCACACCATTGAGCCACCGACGAAAGTACATATAAGCTGTCAAAATAGCTATTTGTTTTAGTAATCTTCAAATATTTATTTCAAAATTCTACATATGTATATGTTATTGAAGGAGGTACCTATGTGAAGGAGGCCATTTAAAGCGATGGACTGCAACGGCTTGCTATTGTAGTTGTTCATTTACGCTTAGTATCCTTCCTCCTTCCTTATCTTCCTTCGCTATCCTGACTTTAAAGTTCTACTAATACCCATTAGTAGAATCAGTATAGCGAAAGATCATAATACTTGGTGAATCGAAGCAAGAGGGATGCAATGTCGTTAGGTATACTTGTCATAGATAAAGCAAACAGCATATTCTCAAAATTGTTTTAATATCTATAAATAAATATTATAATCACAGTTTGTGTACTTCTTACCATATCACAGAAGAAAATGAGTGACAGTCACTTTTTATCATTTTTATTGATTGGATGTAGAACCTATTGCTTCTTCTCACCTTGTTTCACGAGCTTACACTAATTTAGAAGCCTTCCAAAAAATTAAGAAAAAAAATAGATACATTAAGACAATTTCAAATAAATTAAATTATATTATTCGGCATTCAGTATGTATATTTACATAATGACTATGGTTATTTATTCACTGGAGTTCTTTTGATTAATTAAGTAGGAATCTGAACTGGCATTTAAGTAAATCTGAAATGCCAATTTTGAATCTTAACACACTTCAATGCATTGAGATAAATATTAAACAATGCCTTAAACTATGGCTGTGAAATGAAATGAATTTGTCATCCTTAATATGTACAAGGTACAAGCATTGCTGCAATCGATCCTATAATTTTGAATTTGCCTTGGAATACGTATACTCTTAAATTTAACTACTTAACTTAATAATCGCCTTTAATACTTCTTTCTTCTTTATTACTTTTATATACTTTACACCAGTGAAGCTTCTTCATTCAATTGAATTCAATTCCGTTCGCATTTTTTATCCTACTATTTTTTTCTACCATTGTAAGATCAGCCAGCCAGCTTTGTGACCTCAGTCAAAGTTTTATACTATAACTTATAATAATTCTTTTTTTTTTCTCTTACAGCATTTTTAAGACACTAGAAGGGCCTATATTCATCCATCATTCGGTGTTTCATGTCCTTAATTAAATTTTCACAATGCTCACTGCATTGTTTCAACATACATTGGTTTTACATTTATTTTAAGTTTGATAATAATTATTAATGGAGCGTCAGTGGCTCAATGGTGTGGACTGTCGCCTTCCTACCGGGAGGCCGAGGTTCAAATCCCGACACGTACCAATGTGTTTTCGAATGTTCGAAAATATATGTACGTTATCCGACGCTCTTACGGTGAAGGAAAACATCGTGAGGAAACCTGCATGCACGCCTGCGAAGAAATTCAAAGGTTGTGCGTGAAGTCGTCCAATCCGCACTGGGCCCGCGTGGACGACTAAGGCCTAATCACCCTATACGGGTAGGCTCGTGCCCCTCGGTGGGGACGTTTAATGAGGTGATGATAATAATTTGATTATTAATATGCGTACATGCCACAGTAAAAACTCAAATGTAGAGAGGTACCTACCTACAAATCTATAAGTTTAAATAACTTAACAGTTTTTTCTCTGGTACTAAAAATATAAGCTATTAGATATCTAATTTTTTTAACTAATAAGTAATATACATTCAAATCGTCTAGTATATGAAACACCTTATATTTATGTTCTAGATATTATGTTAAAATATAGCTACAGCTTCGCCAAAAGTCAAAACGTTTGTAAAGTTTTTTTTTTATGTAATAATTATCCTCTTAAGCACTATTGTGAAATATCTGGTAAGGTGAGGATGTAGGATTCCATCTGATGAATGCGACGAATCTGGAAGAAAATGATAATTTACTTTAAAGACTATGTAAAAATTACTAAATTGTTGTCATTGTTTGCCTCCTCTAACATATATATTATTTGTTGGTATATATATAATAATATATGGTCAACAAAAAAGGTCACATTAGTGACCTTAAAATACTATTAATAATTTCCTTTTTTTTAAATTTTAATGAAAATTGGTCACTACAATTTTAAATTTGAAAATATTCATTACTTTTCGTTAAAAAAGACCTTGTCAAATGGATCATAGTTTCAAAAAAAGAACTTACCCTAACATAACAGCGCAGAGAATACTTATACAGCTAGACATCAAATATATAGTGCCAGGCAACGAGTACAGAGTCGATGAGTAAACAGCGTTGTAAACAACGGGCGCTAGTAGCGGGTTGAGTCCGTCGAAGGCGCACATTAATGCGAACACCTTAGCTACATCCTCAGCGGGGAGGATCTTTGTGACGAACGACCTTATCAATGGTGGAGCGAGCGCGCCGAAGAATGATACAAGAGAACCTGAAAATATTTAGTCTATGGTAACTTTGTGTTTCATTTTTGAATCTTAATTATACAGTAACAGTGAACTAGGCTCTAAATCAATCAAACCTTTTGGAAAAATTAAACTTCACTTATCATGATAAGTTCGTGCATGTTTCTGCATAATAGATAACTTTCGTATCAAATTATACATAGTTGAAACCATAGAAATAAGCGCAGCGGCTAATACTAAATCTATGGTTGAGACGCATCTAACATAGGTTCTACAGATAAGTACTTATAATTAAAATTAAAACTATTTAACGATCACTTAGCTATGCTTATTTATTAACTAGTGCCTAGTTTTTTTGTACTCTCTGCAGTACAGGTTCATCTTGAATGTAAGACAGCAATATCTTTTGGATATTGTTGAACAAATCATAAGATATAACCAATAATATCCAAAGAGCGCTTTAAAACCAAAGTTGTCTTCTGAGCTCACCCTGTACTTTGAAATGGTACAAAACCTAAAGCTAGTGCTCCGACTAGAGATGCCAAAGACAAATCATGTCCTTAATAATGTAAAATAATCGTGTTAAAATAATCTACTCGTGAAAAAGCAAATACTAACTTACCGAAATACATCTGGAAAGATAGTGTCGCAAATCCTTTGATATAATATTCCGCTGTGTAGACATGAAGGCGACAATCGAAACGTCAGATCACCAATGGTAGAAACCTTTGGAGTATGGCAACACCAACAAACGAGCCGACGAAAGAGATCACCGTACTCGTCGCAGAGAAGTTAGTATACTGCTTCAATCCCAGCCTAGTACTGCCCGTGTGTAAGTATTCGAGGCCAGAGATACCGTATAGCGTGAACGAGGATAGACTGACAGCGGCTGTCAGAAGCAGTATTTGCGCAGTATTTGCGATCATAGTTTCAAAAAAAGAACTTACCCTAACATAACAGCGCAGAGAATACTTATACAGCTAGACATCAAATATATAGTGCCAGCAACGAGTACAGAGTCGATGAGTAAACAGCGTTGTAAACAACGGGCGCTAGTAGCGGGTTGAGTCCGTCGAAGGCGCACATTAATGCGAACACCTTAGCTACATCCTCAGGGGAGGATCTTTGTGACGAACGACCTTATCAATGGTGGAGCGAGCGCGCCGAAGAATGATACAAGAGAACCTGAAAATATTTAGTCTATGGTAACTTTGTGTTTCATTTTTGAATCTTAATTATACAGTAACAGTGAACTAGGCTCTAAATCAATCAAACCTTTGGAAAAAATAAACTTCACTTATCATGATAAGTTCGTGCATGTTTTCTGCATAATAGATAACTTTCGTATCACAAATATACATAGTTGAAACCATAGAAAAAAGCGCAGCGCGCTAATACTAAATCTATGGTTGAGACGCATCTAACATAGGTTCTACAGATAAGTACTTATAATTAAAATTAAAACTATTTAACGATCACTTAGCTATGCTTATTTATTAACTAGTGCCTAGTTTTTAATTGTACTCTCTGCAGTACAGGTTCATCTTGAATGTAAGCAGCAATATCTTTTGGATATTGTTGAACAAATCATAAGATATAACCAATAATATCCAAAGAGCGCTTTAAAACCAAAGTTGTCTTCTGAGCTCACCCTGTACTTTGAAAATGTACAAAACCTAAAGCTAGTGCTCGACTAGAGATGCCAAAGACAAATCATGTCCTTAATAATGTAAAATAATCGTGTTAAAATAATCTACTCGTGGAAAAAGCAAATACTAACTTACCGAAATACATCTGGAAAGATAGTGTCGCAATCCTTTGATATAATATTCCGCTGTTGTAGACATGAAGGCGACAATCGAAAACGTCAGATCACCAATAGGTAGAAACCTTTGGAGTATGGCAACACCAACAAACGAGCCGACGAAAGAGATCACCGTACTCGTCGCAGAGAAGTTAGTATACTGCTTCAATCCCCAGCCTAGTACTGCCCGTGTGTACAAGTATTCGAGGCAGAGATACCGTATAGCGTGAACGAGGATAGACTGACAGCGGCTGTCAGAAGCAGTATTTGCGCCGCATTCGGTTGGGACGGTATTTAAAGCATTCACGGAACATTTCCGTCACGCACGACGGGTCCAATAATCTTGATATGGTGCCCTGGAATGATAATAGTTTTAGGATTCCATTATTTTGTATAGCAAAAAGCCAAATTGTGACGTCAGATAAATATATATATATATACATATATATAGATATAATACAATTGTCACCCCTACCCACCACCACCCACTTCACTTGAGGGAAAACACTTTGAAGACATATGGACAGCAACGTTCTTTCATTTAACCTCATCCTTCATAAGGGACTGCTATCTACAGTCCGCCTGCCAAGCGCATCTTTATCGTAGAGTAGGCCCTAAGTTCAGCAGTGACAGTGACAGACAGACTGATATAAACAGTGACAAGGCAGAGCACGCGCTGTTAAGGTAGATAACGCACAGCAATAAAGAGGTTCGAGAATTAAAGGGATCAACAGGTTTTTGCACATGTACACTACATATATTGTAGGATAATAGCCGTTACCACATCCATCTTGTTCACAGAGGGTAAACTGGCAGCCAGTGTATGCCCGCTGGCTTACATTTGTCGCACTTTAAACGCAGCTTGGCCCATCTCGTTATATTGGGATATCTGTGGCCGTTACACACAATAATTCGATTTTGGCCCGTTGTAGGTTACGATCCAATCTTCCCATAGCCATGCTGTGCTGAGAGACCACTGCAGTAGAACGACGACGAGAAAAAGAAGAAAAAAAAAAGTACAATCACATACCGGTTCGGCGTTTGTAATCGACTCTTCAATGAAGACAATCGTGAACGAGTAACCAACAGTGTATAGAGCTGTCACAATGAGGAGCAGGTACACGTTGCCTACATTCCTGATGAGGTAGGGGCTGGCCAGGCTTCCTGCTGCAAACCCGACTGCGAATGTCGTCTGGATTAGCATAAGCCTGGAAAATTTAAATCGTCACTAAGCATTTTTATTACTAAGGTTGACGGCAATGACGACGCAAGTGGTGTAATGGCTGAGAGGTCAGCTATTACAAGGATTCAATCCCCGGATAGTACAAACATTTGTTTTTTATGTTACATAGTGAACAGGACGGTCAGGACGCTCATCTGATGGTTAGTGATACGCCTGACCATGACAAAACGGTATTGAAGGAGACCTACAACTGATAAACAGTTATTATTCTCCTTAAATGCCGCACTACGCCCGTCACTCGAGACAACAGATGTTAGGTCTGTTATACCCGGTAATTTCACTAGAGGGCACTGTAGCCCTCATCCCAAAACACAAAAGTACATAGCACTCTTATTAAATTATTATTGTGTGCTGTCTGTTGTATTGGTCTGGATCATAGATAACCTTATTGAAAGGTCTGTGGTCTGGATGTTGTTATGTATAATATACAAATTTAAGTATGTACCTATCTGTGTATGTTTAGCCGTTGTTTAGTTATTACGGGCCGCTTAGTTGGAGCAAGATGCCGTTATATGAATGTCAATTACTGTGACAGTCCATCATAGATCACTGCTGGACTACAGGGTTGCGTACAAGATTTGTACGAACATCCGTACATATACCCCGAAAACAGGGTCTTAAGATTTTCCGGTCCATATTTTTGAAAACCTAAATATTTGGCATTAAAATGACTAATCGCGTACTATTAAAAGTAAAACATAGGTTTCGAGGAACGACACGTCGATTCTGCTATGTTACTATGAATCATCACTCACGAACCGAGTAAGCGTTATTTTTATTTCCTGACTACTGGTTTTCGCCGCAGGACCTTTCCAGCTTCAAATGGCTCAATGCCTTAAAATCGAGCATGGTGTGATAACTGGCGCCGAAGAAGTGCAATAAGCAAAATTTTCTAAATTATTCAATGGCAAAACGAAAACATTTATGGTACATTTCAGTATTTTATATTGATTATTTGTAGATAAAATAGGAATCACTTAGAAACATTTTTGAAGGAAATGTATGAACCTAATTAACTGTCAAAAAAGAAAATGTTTCCATACTTTTTAGGTTGTGTGGTCGCTGATACCTTGGAACCGACTTTAAGCATTGGTCCCAGCTATAATCCTAGGATGGTGGACGTTCCTCATCAGCTTATTAAACGTCGCTACTGAGAGGCACAAGCCTACCCATAAAGGTTGTACCTATAAGTCTTAGTCGTCCACGCGGGCCCAATGCGTATTGGCCGCTTTCACGCACAAACTTTGATTCTCTTTGTAGGCGTGCGCAGGTTTCCTCACGATGCTTTCCTTGACCGTAAGAGCGTCGGATAACTATACATTTAATTTCGAAGATTCGAAAAGACTTTGGTCCATTGCAGGGTTTGAACCTGCACCCTCCAGATCGGAAGGCAACAATTCACAGCCATGAGCCACCGACGCTATGGTAGACGTTAACACTCATCAATCCCCATTGAGACTGCGTGGTGATTTACGGCTAACCTCCTTATTATAACAATGCTGTGCGAGAACTGTGACCTACAATGGGACGTTGAACTGATGATAATTAAAAGTAACAGCATAAATACAACCCATTTTATACCTAAAAGACAAAGAAATAAAGCATCAACCTGCCTCAACGATCTATTCTTTTCCGTGGTCACATCAGTGACGTAGCACAGCGCACCAGTGACCATGATGCTGAAGCCTCCAGTGAGCGAGTACGGCACGCTGCTGGCGAGGAACCACCAGGGCCCGAGTGTTGGTACATGCTGTATACCACTGTCATACTACTAAGCGTCATACCTGGAATTGGTATAATGGCTCTATTACTATTTAATAACATTAAATAATCTTAAAATAAAAAAATGTAATATAAACTGAAATACACACGGCGCCATCTAGTCCCAAAGTAAGCATTTGGCCTGTAATATGTGTGCTAAACAACGGATAAACTGCACTTATCACACAACACACAACGGATATCCAGAACAATAGAAACACACATGTTCATGCACACAAATGTTTGTACATATATATATATATAAATACGTCTCAACCATTACACCAAATAAAGGATACTGTGTTTTGGTTGTCTGCATGGATACCTTTCTTTAACAGCCCGCGAGACTGTGCCGCGAGTTCGGTGTGACTAAGGGCCTCCTACAGGGTAGTGATGGTCTTTTTTAATGTCTACGCTCGGCAGGCGGGTATGAGATAGCAGTGCCCTTAAAAATGGAAGACTGCGAAATGCTACATTTATAGAACAAACTTACGCTTACACAGTGTAAGCCAAAGAGCACATCATCAACATACCTCGCACATCTATTCGTTAAATGTGCGGGATGTAATCTCCTACACTTTGCGTCAAATATCTTAGCCCTCTGCTATCCTCATGCATCCAAATTTAGGTCCATCGCGCCGGAGAGCGTCTTACGCTACGTTTGCTAAGTCGCAGTCACCACTGCAGAACTTTTGCTCCAAAGGCCATCGGTTCTACAACATACATGACCGGCCCACTGCACTTCATAGCACTGAAATTATATAATCCTCACCTAATATCGGTAACACAAGCAACGGCTTCCTCCCATGCTTATCTGACCAGACCACCATGAAGAGGGACAGCATAGCAGGAATAAGCGACTCCAGGACCGACTTGACGGTCGTCACGAAGGTTGCGTACTTCTGCACGCTTTCCTCCATGGCTTCGGACACGTTATTACTTCCTGGCTTCAAGAACACCCGGCAGTCACTCGAAGGATAGCTCAGCGAGTGGACGCACGTTCGGTACATGATGAGGTTTGTGATTGGTGCAGCTGAAAGTATTACAGTAGGTTATTAGATCTGTTGTACTGAGTTCGTATATTCTTAGATATAATTTCCAACACCTAGGTTAGGCAGTATCATCATTATCATCAGCTCATTAAACGTCCCCACCGAGGGGCGCGAGCCTACCCGTATAGGGTGATTAGGCCTTAGTCGTCCACGCGGGCCCAATTGTTGGACAACTTGACGCACAACCTTTGAATCTCTTCGCAGGCGTGTGCAGGTTTCCTCACGATGTTTTCCTTCGCCGTAAGAGCGCCGGATAATGTACATGTACATATTTTCGAAAATTCAAAAACACATTGAAACATGGTGGAATTTGAACCTCAGCCCTCCCGGTAGGAGGTCAACAGTCCACACCATTGAGCCACCGATTCTATAGGCTAGGCAGTATGCCAGGAATATTGGATTCAGAAAAGGAAGAATTAAGTATTGTGATGTAGTCCTTAATTACCTGAATACCTATTTTATTATTATTTTTGCTTATTCTGACAGAAGAGATTGCTACAGTTACATGCAGTCCATGATGAGAAATGGTTACCGCTGTTCATAGATATCTGGAATACTAAAGACATAGCCACTACCTACCTACCGGGTGAAAAGGACTCTCTTAAAAAAAGGTTTTGCGAAATAAGAAAACCAATGATGGTTTTATTTATATATTACATTTTTTATTGCACCTACAATAAACAAAACCAAGTAGGTTAAATACCTACTTGGTTTATTCAAAAGTCTGTACCTAGTTGGACAAAAATTCATCAACGTATTTTTACGCTCCGGTAACTCGGACGTCATTCACTCAGAGTGTTCATACGGTTAGAGAAAGGTGATATGATTCGGATCTCATTGTAGTGCCAATAACGAGATTATTTTAACAAAATCAGTTAAAGGATAGTTAAACGTATTTCATTAATCTCCATTTTCTTTTCTTAATAACACACATAGCTTCATAGATATACCTTGTTAGTAAAACCTAGATAATTTTAATCAAAGCATTTCATAACCACTGACCTACATTATTTATCATCTCATTACACATGCATACGAACTCAATGTTGATTACTGGTATCTATTACGAATGCAAAATAACTTTTATAATTTACATAAGGTCGATACCCTGCATTGTTAAAAATCAAGGTCACATAACGCACAGTTGCACTGACATACAATTTTCAATTGTTTTTCCCGCTAAATATTCGAGCGTCTAAATAAAAGAGTTCACAAGTTTTTACATACTACCTAAAAACTGAACAAAACAAAACTATACAATCATGAAATACCTAGGAGTGATATGCTAGGAGTAAATAATAGGCAAGAAAAAAAAATTAAGAAAAAAACATAAACAAAACTCACAAGACAGCTGGACGCCAAACATTATAAGCAGTAAGGGAAAATCTATTGCTGATGTTATGCTGAATTTTTTTCGCGGGACCTCCTTTGCTACTGCAATGGATCCCCCATCAAGGTGTACTTGCTCTTGTACCGAATCCATACTAATTAATAATTTTGCTTTTAAACTTAGTTTATCATTTCGCACTTTTCACTTAATAGATATTAAAACTTATTTGCAACTTTTCTTAACTTTAATCATTAAACTTAGCAACTTAAAGCACAGTTTTGAATTAACACAAACAAAAGAACGAAATAGAGAACGTAATATACCGTTACATTATCTAGCCTTGCGAACTGGCCGAATAGCATTCACTGACTAACGCAGAAAATATTCGCTTTACATTTGGCATTGAACTTTTTTACATCTACGTCATTATTAAATAGAAATTCATGTTTTGTTGTCATCAAGATAGTATCCACTTAGTGTGATGATGACTTATCAAGTTATCAATGATAATTTAGATTTTATTAAAAACGGGTTTTACGAGGGAAGATAAGTAATAATATACGATACATAAACTGGTATTTATGTAGAATTTGTTGAAGTAAGGGTTGGTAGTTAGGTTCAGAAGCTTGGCTCTAGGTGCATGATACCTATCTGATATTTTTTTTACAGCTCAAAACTTTATGGTTGTCCTGGTAAAATTTTTAATTACATAAAATGTTTTTGGTGGGACCTAGCATTTGTCAATTCCTGATACTAAATATTTCACTATTTCGGATTAACCAGTTTTCGCCTATACAAACTACTTTGTATGTCACTTCTGCTTTGCTCGACATCATTAGGTAGGTACAACAGCCCAAAATGTCCACTGCTGAACAAAAGCATCCTCTAATAATTTCCACGCGGACCGACAGCAGTCGACATCCATCCGCTTCCCGCTACCTAACCTGGTCAGCAGTCCTTATGGTTAAGGGTCAGCCTACGCTCCATTTTCCGTTACGTGGACACCATTCGAAAACCTTTCCGCCCTATCGGCTATCGGTTCTACGTACTATATGCCCTGACCACTGCCACTTCAACTTGCTAATTCTGTCGCCTATGTCGACCAGGGTGCTCCTACGTATATCCCCGTTCCGATTTTTATAGCGTAGAGAAACACTAACACTTCATGGTCTCTCCATAGCACGCTGTTCAACTTTGAACATATTAAAGAGGCCCTTAGTGAGCGGCCAAGTTGGCTTCAATATGTCATATAATGACTCATAACTAGCAACACACATTGGTAAAAGACCTTCGTCTTGAGACACTGAAGTTTATGGACGAAATGATCTGCCTAAACTTCTACAAAGCTGGCCATGACCACAAATGAAGACTATTTTAACGATAGTGAATCAATAGTATTATGATATAGTAAAAAATAATAATATCATGAGCATAAACAATTTCCGCCGTCGCCGCCACCCACTTCCAAATGGATAAAAAATTGACTTGACTATTGACTATTCTTATTAGTTTTTATATAAACTCATCTAACCCATTTGGTTTAAGTGGTTGAGACATCGGCTCTTAACTCAGGTTCCGGGTTCGATCCCCTGGCTGCACAAACATTTTGTGTGCATGAACATGTCTGTTTGTATTTGTCCGGGTGGTTTCTATGTATAATAAGTATTTACATAAAAAAATATTAAGCATAAATATCCGTTGTTTAATACCCATATTACAGGCTAAATGCTTAGTTTGAGACTAGATGGCGCTGTGTGAATGTCAGTGAATTACAGATTAAAAATAAAATACACATTTTAAGTTCCGTTATTTTTTAATTGTATAAAATCCAGGCATAGGACACGTGACTTAATGTCTATATCACACATCAGAGTAACCGGTTAATTGACCCCAACAATTTTAAGGCACATATTGTTTAATATTTTATAATTTGTGACCAGGCACGAGTAAGTGTTCCTACTTAGTATTACTTTCACAAAATTCATATTAATATACTTAACCATTTGCATACATATCATTATAACGCAATGCATTCCACCGATAAGAATCACAATTTATTACGCAGGGAAGGAGAACATCGTGAGGAAACCTGCGCACATGCGCACACCTAAGAAGAGATTCAAATCCGCACAACGCTCGTGGGGACTTATGACGCTATTTTTTACGCCATCTTACCTGATAGTAAGTGATGATGGATCATGCCTGACCAGAAACATCCAATTCATTCTTGCATTGAAGACGGCCAAGTTGTAATGCTAGGGGAACACACAAGGAGGCAACGAGTTTCTTTGCGGTGCGCATTAGAAACGAGGCACCAAAGCGGGTTTTGTCGATACGCGGAATGTCTACCAAGTACGATGATGATTTAATTAAATTTACTGCATATCCCTTCCGCGCACAGCTAAACCTATTGTCGTCATTATCATCTTCAGCTCATTAAACGTCCCCACCGAGAGGCAAGAGCCTACCCGTAAGGGTGTATAGGCCTTAGTCGTCCACGTGGGCCAGTGCGGATTGGCCGACTTCACGCATTTGAATTTCTTCGCAGGCGTTTCTTCACTATGTTTTCCTTTACAGTAAGAGCGTCGGATAAACGTTCATATAATTTGATTTGATCCTGCACCGTCCAGATTGGAAGGCAACAGTCGACACCAATGAGCTACCGCGCGCTAAACCTATACAATAATCCTATGCAAAAATAGGTGTAACCGAGGTACCACAACCTTATCACGATCTCCTTAAGGTACATTATTTATTGGAAGCCTTATCCTAGAATCGCTACGACGGTGATAAAATTATCTTTTAGAAAACTAATTGGTTCCAGCATACTATTTATAACTGAAGAACAACTAATTTGACTGAAAATTTGTGGGAAGGTTGCTCAAAGCCAGGAGACGGACATAGGATACTTTTTATCCCGTTTCTGTGGAACATACATAAAACACAGTACTTCCACTTATACAAATCCAAAATTTGCCTATTTACTCGTATTATAGTACGATTCACGAAAGATGACCATTGCGCTGAAGACATTTTATTGGTCCCTTTAAAGGAGCGGTGGCAGCGATAGCGGAAATTCATGAACTTTTTACAATAGTAACAATTTCAATATTTTTTAAAACTATTTTACAAAGTATACAGGACGGTCAGGACGTTCACCTGTGGTAAGTGATACGCTTGACCATGACAGAGCGGCATTGAGTTGAAACCAACAACTGATAAACAGTAATTCTATTCTCCATCAATGCCGCACTGCGCCCGACTCCCAAGACGACAGATGTTAGGTCTCTTATACCCGATAATTACACTAGCAATAGTAACTTTTTATAATACTATTGTTTCACTTTCATTAAAATAGTGTTCATCTTGCGCAGGAGGCCGCCATTTGTGGTCATCTTTCGTGAATTGTACAATACTTCTAAGGCGGAACAATTAAATTTACTTTATACTTAAAATACAATCACAACTTTGTATACATTAAGTAGCTGATACGAGTATGTCTTAATTCATATTCATAATTGATTAGAACTTATGAAATAATTATATAAAAACTTAAGTGTTATGACTATTCACGTAGTGAGTTATTGACCTTTGATATGAACCCGCTTAGAGCTTTTAAATTTAATTCTAGTATTTATCTACATTGTAATAAAAACTAAAATGTTAAGAGTCTTCTTGCATCGCTTCGTAATTCACCGATAGCGCTTTCGTTCTGTAGTATGCGACAAATCTGAAACAAGAAGGAACGAATAATAAAGAAATAAACATCCACTGACATTCACACAGCGCCATCTAGCCCCATATTAAGCGCAAGCTTGTTAGGTACAACTGATAAACAGACATATATTTTTTTGTAAATAAATACATTTTGTTCATAGAAAACACCCAGACCAATACCAACAAACATGTTCATGCACACAAATTTTTGTACTGCCCGGGAATCGAACCCGGAACCCTTGGTGTATTTGCCTACCAGTGAATATCTACATATTCATCGTATAAGTATTTTATTCATTTATCGAAAAAGGTTTACTTGCTTTCGTTTAGCTAATTTATAAAAAGTGATGTGATGTTAATGTATGTTTAAGTATATTTATTTATCTAAATAAATATAACTCAAAGGTGCGCTAAGAAAGGATTTTGATTAATTCCACCCCCTAACGGATAAAACAGGGGATGAAACTTTGTAAAATTTTAACCAATCGGGCTGAGACTATGCATGCATAAAGCTACTATGACATAGGTATCCCCTGAGAAAGGATCTTGATAAATTCCACCCCTAAGGGGATGAAAAATAATACTTCATCATGCAAGTGAAGCCGCAAACAAAAGCTAGTATTAAATATTTAAAGGTTGAATTAAGTTATCGCCACTGCACAATCTTGGGCCTTCCTTTTTTATTCTTTGTTTGTGAGGTTGTCTGGCAAAGATAAGACCTTTAGGGCCTACAAGGTACTTCAGATAAACCCATGTTTGGTTGCAAAGCCTCGCTTTTCAATATAAATACTAACTCGCTCAACCACAGAGCAGGTAAAAGCGAACCTTATTCTATAATTAGTCGTAAACCTTAAAACCCTAAAAACCCAATGGAATTTATTGCGAAACGTTTTAAAATAACATTAAGTTTAAGGTATGAATACATTAAAGTGGAGTGAACTTTAGTATTATTAATTGAATGAAGAATGTGAATTTGTTGTTTCGTGTAAATTATTATATTATCTAGAGCGTCGGTGGCTCAGTGGTGTGGACTGTCGCCTTCCTACCGGGAGGGCTGAGGTTCAAATCCCGACACGTACCAATGTATTTTCGAATTTCCGAAAATATATGTACGTTATCCGACGCTCTTACGGTGAAGGAAAACATCGTGAGGAAACCTTCATGCACGCCTGCGAAGAGATTCGAAGGTTGTGTGTGAAGTCGTCCAATCCGCACTGGGCCCGCGTGGACGACTAAGGCCTAATCACCCTACACGGGTAGGCTCGTGGACGTTTAATGAGCTGATGATGATGATGATTATATTATCTCTTAGACGAACAATAAAGTAAAACTAAATAGATGCATAAACTCTAACTAAAAAAAATTGGGCAGAATAGTCATTCATAATCACGTCGCTCGCTACATGTCATAGTGACATAGTAGAGTACTCGTGATTTTGATTTTGTACCCTTTCAATGACGCGTTAAAATCAAAATATACGACACCACTGGTCAAGCAGCCATCCAAGCAGATCGCTTTAACCCATAGACCACCAACACAGCCATCATCATCAGCTCATTAAACGTCCCCACCGAGGGGCACGAGCCTACCCGTATAGGGTGTTTAGGCCTTAGTCGTCCACGCGGGCCCAGTGCGGGTTGGAGGACTTCACACACAACCTTTGAATCTATTCGCAGGCGTGTGCACGCCGTGAAGACCGCGTCTTGGCAAGCGTAGCGTAGGACACCCTCCGGCCCGATGGGCTGACGACTTGCAAAAGGTCGCTGTTGGAAGCTGGATGAGGAAAGCGGAGGGCCGGGATATCTGGCACAAAATGGGGAAGACCTATGTCCAGAAGTCGACTGCGATAGGTTGAAGAGAGAGTATTATGAACAAGTCATCATTATCAGCTCATTAAACGTCCCCACCGAGGAGCACTAGCCTACCCTTATACGGGTGTATAGGACTTAGTCGTCCACGCGGGCCCAGTGCGCAGGTTTCCTCACGATGTTTTCCTTCGCCGGAAGAGCGTCGGATAACGTACATATATATTTCGAAAATTCGAAAATACCTTGGTACGCGGCGGGATTTGAACCTCAGCCCTCCCGGTAGGAGGGCGACAGCCCACATCATTGCGCCACCGACGCAATGATAAACCGACACGGTAAACAGCTTTTTTTTTAATAATCTCTTTAGTTATCTATGGTTGACAGATCAACAAACAACTTTCGTGTAAATTTGCAAAAACATCAACAACGAATTTACGCAATAAATACTATAAAGTTAATGTGTAAATTTGCAGAACACTCACCCTAGCATTACAGCACAACTTGCAGTGATGCATCCGGACAATACCAAGATTGCACCAGGAAATGTTGATATAGTGTGTGTGTAGATCTCGTTGTATATTACTGGAGATATCAACGGACTTATGCCTTCTATGGCGCACATGAGGGCAAACACCTGTGGACAAATTATGCAAAATAAAATATGCAAATACCTAAGAGGTCGCTGGTGGAAGCTGAATAAGGAAAGCGGAGGATCGGGATGACTGGCGCAAAATGGGGAGACCTATGTCCAGCAGTGGACTGCGATAGGTTGAAGAGACCTAAATGTCAAAATTAGGAACATATCCCGTGGTTGGTTGTCTCGGTTCAATTTAGAATCAGAGAAAATATGTTCTTTTTTTATTTTCATTTGACACTTTGATTTCAGATGATTTTCCTAACTTTAGTTTGAACATTTTAATGTCAACCAAGAAATTTAAAATTATCAAATTTCCGGAGCGATACGACCTGGCGACCTTCAAAAAAGAGCGTACACACTTTTAAAGGCCGGTAACGCATTTCTGGGACCTGAGGTCTAGCAAATGTCCATGGGCAGCGGTGTTACTTACCATCAGGTGAACCGTTTGCTCGTTTGCCTCATGTTCAATAAAAAAAAAATAATAACAATAAAAGGATCACCTGATTTCGTGCACCTTTCCGTTAAATATGCTAAAGTACATTGAAATTCTTCTTCTTAACGAGTCAATAACGATTCAAAAGCTAAATATGATTACGGCACCGGCCATCACCTGCTCGCAGTCTATTCAGAGTTTTCATGACCGCCCAGGGGTGATCATCGCCCAGAGGCCACTCTTCAGCCAAACTGGGGTGTCTTGACGAGGTCGGG